>RCWM02000060.1:1759280-1931780 GCA_003667255.2 Euschistus heros
GATGGTTGTCCTGGCGTTACCCATGATTTTTTTCGTTTGGGATTCTGAAAATAAATCCATTTTTCATCGCCAGTTACAACTCGATGCAAAAAAACCCTTTCTTTCGTGGCGTAAAAGCAGCATTTCGCACACAGTTTTTCGTTTTTCCATCTGTCGTTCGTCCAATTCATGTGGAACCCATTTTCCAACCTTTTGAATCTTTCCCATAGCTCTCAGGCGATCGGAAATGGCTTGCCTAGTGACATTCAACTGTTCTGCCATCATTTGTTGGGTTTGGGTATTGTCTTAGTCTAATAAAGATTGCAATTCAAAGTCCTCAAACTTTTTTGGTCGATTTTCTCGTTTTTGATCAGTAACATCAAAATCACCACGTTTGAAACTTTGAAACCAACGTTCACATGTCCTGACGGTTGGAGCAACATCGCCATAAGTCTCAACAAGAATTCGATGACATTCAGATGCCTTTTTCTTTTGATTAAATAAGAAATTTAAATAAAATCATGACATGCCACAAATGCTCTTTATTTGGCTTAAAATTAGACATTTTCAACACCAAAGAAAGGTATGATACGTCCACGTAAACGACTTAAAAACAACTGACTTTTGTAAACAAATGACTAACAAACAAAATAGCATTTAGAGATAAGCAAATCCTTCAATAGGCTAAGAGCGCATTCTATTGGAATTAAAACGACATTTTAAACTTGCATACCTGGTAGACCCCAAGTCAAAATTTTTTTAAAAGATCACAATTTTGACGTGGACATATCCATGTCAAAATTGTGATTTTGGATATGGATATATCCATGGATATGAATATGCCCATGTCAAAATTGTGATTTTTTAAAACATTTTATTTCTATTTCTATACTATGAAAAAATTCAAGAATTTTCAATTAAAACTTCAAAGAATCTTTGAAATTAAGAAATCTCTAAGAGAATAAGTGGTTTTGCCATCGTTGGTGATTACTGGATATGAAGAATGTGAAGAAAGAATGCTATTTAGCTGTATAAGAGCTACTTATTAGAGCTGTTAGACAAGTCCTTTATCGTATAACTTAATAAACATTGATAATTTTGCAAGATCAGATATATTACTATAATACAACCTCCACTGAACAAGAGTGAGAAAAAGGACCAGAATCATATGGTATGACTATATATCAGGACACTAGAATCTTCCATAAACCGAGTCAATGCAATGAAATAAAAAAAAGATAAGTATGAAATATGTTGAAAAACTATCACTCCTGCTATGAATGTTCTTAAAGAAACAAGCTTTCCCAAAAAGTTGCTAAGTACAATTTTCATCACACCATCCTATTAATAGCTGATGATGGTTGTTAATACTTGGACACCAAGACCACCATAGCTGTTGGCTTTGCTTTTTTTTTTTTTTTTTTTTTTATCACTTAGTGTGTCACATTTCAAAGTTAAAACAATACTTGTCAGTGTTGTTTAAGTTAAAATAATACAGACCATTAGTTTTCCTGTTTTAAATTATTATCATTCCCATAGTTCATTTTTTTAAGAAGAGGAAAGAGCTAAGTTTGAGTTTTTTGAGAATTCACTTAAAGAGTTACATATGAAAACACAATTACTTTGAAGTTGTGATCTCCAAGTTTTACTTCAGTCCAGCTTTGTTCTTCGAACGGAGTAGACAACCCTTCTATAACAAAATTACTTCGGAACCTATCCAACAGATTATCCTGAAATAGTAAAAACAAACATAAAAAATATAATAAAAATATGGAAAATTGTATAGAGAAAAAACATTTATTGTTCTATCGATTTTATCAGCTGTTTCTACACCACCACTGCCCAGCATCATGATTATATATATATATATATATATATATATATATATATATATATATATATATATATATATATATATATATATATATAATGTAATAATATTTTATTATATAAATATTATAAATAATATAATGTAACACATATCATACATGTAGTATGCCTGTAACGGCATGGAACATGTAAAAAAAAAACATTAATAAACGGTCCTTTTATGGGGTTACCATAAGAGGGGAAAAAAAAAAAAAATATATATATATATATATATATATATATATATATATATATATATATATATATATATATTTCCTTTAATATTTTAATGCAATTTACATTCATTATAGGCATAAATCTTAATTAGATTATTAATGTTAATTAGATTAAAATGATTATACATTAGATATTTTTTTCAGTAAAGAAAAATGCTACTGTACCCTTTTACATGAAGGTATTTCTTCCAGTTTATCAGAAAGCCAATTAACACTAGCTTTGTTGATGAGTAAATATTGTGCTTGATTAGCAAAACTGAGTGTGCCTGAGAACATATAAATGGTAATTACAAAAATTACAATAAAAAAAGATTTATAAAACAAAAATTAATAAATATAAGTATAAAACATTAAAACAAAGAAATATTATCACTACTAAAAGGGGGGAAGGACAAAAGTAATAACAATGCCATTAATATTGTTAAATTTATTTAATAGGTTTTCATAAGCTAAACATTTTGCTCAGATTGAAGGAAAAGAAAAAGTCTATTTTCTTTTAAATATATATATATAGGGTAAATCACCAGTTATGGTCACCTCACCAGTTATGGGCAGGCTTTTACGTTTTTAACAAAAATAAGCCTTTGCTTGTTTTCTTTGTTAGATCCTTTTAAGAGACGTTTCACGGAAGGGCTTATGACTCACTTGCTAATGAATCCTTCTCTCCCATCCATTTCCATTTGGCTTAGTTAATGTTTTCCCGAATTAGTTTTTCAATAGTTCCTATGTGTAGTAGGTGTGATTTTACAAGTGAATATTATTAAGGAATTGCTTTGAAATTCTTCACCAATTTCAGGTTTTAAAGGTATGTATCTGTTCATTTTGATTTCTGTTTTTCTTCAGACCCCTTTGTTTTTCATTTTGTCACTTTAATCAATTAAAATTTTCAGCTGACCACAACCGGTCTATAAATATCTATGATTTTAGTTATGGTCACCCATGACCATTTCAAATTTTTTGGCATAACAAGTGTTCTTGCTCCTAAAAAAAATGTAGATTTTCCCTGGTTTAATTTTATTATCTTAAAAGTAAAATAGGATAACGTTTACTAGTTTTGGTCGTGGGTGACAATGTTAGGTCTATCAGTGACCATAACTAGTTATGATAAATGTATGATGGTCACTTTCTTTTACGATTTTATTTTTCTTCAAGATGCTTTTTTAGAATCTTCTTTTTTTTACAAATACTTATTTGTAACTATACCTAAAAGACGATATTCGTATTTAGAAGATGATGCCACACAGGCAAAAGAAGAAATTCTTAAAGGGGCTTCTGTAAAATCTATAGCGAAAAAGTATGTGTTTTTGAAATGGATGTTTTTCTTACTTAAAATACCAAGTACCAATGTTATTACCCCCCCTTTATTATAACAGGTACAAAATCCCAAGGATGGCGTTAACTCGAAGATTAAAGGGCACATAAAGGTTTCAGTGTGGTGGCAGACTCCATTTTGTCTGCTGAAGAAGAGGACCTGTTAGAGAAATGGATTATTCATTGCTCTAGACGGGGGTTCCCCAAACGAAAAATTGATTTATTCTTGAGCGTCAAAGAACCAGCAATAGTTTCGAACCAACGGATGGTATGCCCAGTGACGGATGGTAAAGGGGTTTTCTCCGTCGCCATACAAATATCTCCAGTAGAACCATGAAGCCATTTCACCAGCCAGCTCTTGCGTATCTGAGAAAGACATCCGTGGTTGGTTTGACTCAGTGGAAAATATTTTGAAGGAAGAACACGTCTTTGATGTTTTTTGTCACCCATCGCGGATTTTTAATGGTGACGAGTCTGGATTTCTTTTAAATTCCGGAAGCAGCAGTAAAACTGTAATAATGAAGTGTTTTCAGAATTTTATTTTTGATTAATTAATCCCTAATTTTTTATTAACGTCAAATGCTTGATAGGTATGCATAAGTAGTGAATTTTAAAATAATAAAAACAATTGTTTACAAAAATTTTCTTCATATGACCATAACTAGTTTTTACTATGACCATAACTCATACACTGTGCCTATAACTCGTATTTTTAAGATATTTGCATAAAAACTGTAAAATATATTTCAAGGAAAAATGCAGAGCTTTAGTAAATTTACCATTTAATAGAACAAGAATTTGTGAATCTAAATATGTAAAAAAAATAGTAATCTGCGAAACAGTCTAGACGATATCCTCTTTTGCATCAATCAATTTCCTTAACTATGACCATAACCCGTGATTTACCCTATATATATATATATATATATATATAAAGGGGCCAGTTGCATTTACAATTAGATTTTTAATTAGAGAATGAAAAAAATGAGCATCACTCTGAAAATTGGAAATAGACCAAGATGTATATTGTTCCAAAAGGTGAGGACAAAGCTATTAACCAAGAAGCAACAACTAGGACTGACACAGGACTAGGACTAAAGAAGCAATAAATAACGGACCAATGGGAAAAACTCCAGTAGTCGATTTTTTGTTTATTTTAAACAATGTCTGGCATTTGATATTTCAGAAAGTGTACTTTCTTTTAATTTACATTGAAACAGAGATTTTATGAGATATTGTCAATTTTATGGGGAAAAATGTCACCAGTGTCAATTCTAGTCCGATATAAGAGAATAAATAACTTTCTGCATCAATCAGGCTCAAACTAGGCCCCAGCAGCTACGAGTCAAGAGCTCTACCTACCCACTGAGCAGCCTCACCTTACCTTTGTAGTATTTCACCTTGTTATTCTGATATTTTAAATTTTAAAATATAAATAATTTATTATTACATATTTAATTTTTTAGTTCTTACCTAAAAAAAATAATAATTTACTGGTTAAAACCAATAACTGTACTAATGAAGATTTTCTGGAAAATTCTTTAATTTAATTTAATTCTTTTAATGTTAAGTTATTTCTGGGGTACTATTAAGAGTTAATTTAATAATTTTACTTAACACTTTCAGTGCTGAAGGGCCTCAGCTGAGGCGAGCAGGTTTTCCCTGCTAAGGGCCTCTATTATAGTTTACTATTTTCTAATATAAATAGTTAAACTGTAACATCATTTGATAATAAATTAAACTTACTTTTAAAACACAATTTGAAAAAACGGAAGTCTTTGGAAAAAGATAGATATTGTTTCTTGATATTGTCTGATTTAAAAATGGTCTTCAAGAATGTAAAGTAAAAGAGTGCTGAAGGATTTAGTGCAAAACAGCAAATTCCTACCAGATACTGACTAAACGAAGCTAACGGAAAAGTCGAATAGAGCCGTCCTCACCAGAGGCCCTTCAGCACCCAAAGTGTTAATGGACTATTAAGAGTGGTAAACAATTTTAAGCAGTGTAAGCAGCACACGGCGAAAACACGTTTGTCAGTACTCTTTTAGCTATTACTCCAAAACTATCAGTCTGATCCGAAATTTCTTTATTTCATCTGAAAGCTGGTTGAATTTGCTATGATATCTCTTAAATGAAGTGTGTTTTAAATCCCCTGAAATACCCACTCCAGCACGCTGAGAATCCCATACTGTTGTGAAAACCACTTTTTTTCAGCATAGTAATAGTTTCGGAGTTATAGCGAGAAATATACTGAAAAAAAAAGTGGATTTCACAAGAGTATGTGGTTCTCAGCATGCTGGCGTGAGTATATCAAGGGACTTGATCAAAATTTCATATATGAGGTCTCATAGTAAATTTAACCAGCTTTCAGATGGAAAAAAAAAGAATATTCTGATCAGACATATATATGGAGTTATTTTATCCGACAACCTCGTATAATTTCGTAACTATTTTCAAACCGAATGGCAATACTCGACATTGATGTGTTTCTTGAAATTTATCTAGAGTAATCTAAAATATAAAGAAAATTGCTTTTTTTTATATTGTTTAACTGTGATATGTTAAGTAGCAAAGTATGCATAGATTGATTTGTTTAGATTATTATTGAAACACCATTAGAACATCGATAGGCTAGAATTTAAAATTTTTTTTGTTTAAAAAGTCGGGAATATGTCAGGAATTTTGATAGCTGAAATTGGTAGACACCATGATCATTAATAACTACTATAAATACTGTTAAATAGTTGTCTATGCTCAATAATACATTAAAATAATAATATAGGGTTCCACATGCCTCCTGATTTGGTGTCTCTCTCTCGCTGCCTGATGAGCCTCAGCCCCTCTTTACCTAACACATGTGACAGCCATAATGATACGGAGTCTCCGCAATCCAAACCTCTGACAGGATCTCCACAAACTTTACTGGAACAGAGCCACGCTTCAGTGATTTCTTTTTCTTGATCTTCAATCCGGATGCTGAAATTCGGATATCCTAAAAATATCACTTTATTATTTTAGCTTTAATTGAAGATAAATTTATAACCTTATCGTGATTGTCTACAATCATTCATAACCACTGATCTTACAACTGTATGACAAATAATGAGTTGTCTTTCGAACCAACAGGTCCACTACAGAAAATGTTTAAAAATTAGCAAAACACCTATACCAATCCTCCCCATGCTGTTTAATCCTAAACAAATAAATTATTTAGACCCTTGATAGATATCTACTAACAAAAAGAGTATAGTAGGGTCTGCAGCTCGCAAGGCTTTATCAGAAAAAAAAAAAAAAAATTTAACGAAAGTGAATATGTTCAGTTTTGAAAGATAACTCCCCAACTATAGTGTATACAATCTTACCACCAAACACAATGCTAATATAATTGTAAAGAATTTAAAGGCACACATAGAACAAGTTTTATCAAGCAAGTTGTCTATAGTAGTAGTTAAAAAGTGTTACACTTTTTCATGATAAAAAAAAATTCCTTAGAATTCATTTATTTCATTTTCTTATCAATAAATGTATTTTGTTTTAAAGCTAAAAAACTGAAATACCTTTGTAAGAAAGAATGAGTTTTTTTTCTTTTAAATCAATCGAAGGTCTGATAAGGCAGAGGCGTGGTTCTGTTTTCTGAGTGAGAACAATTCCAGATGCTGTAGTTATCATCCATTCCCTATCATATCTACAATAAAAAAATAAATACATGTGTTAGTAATTATAAATACAGTAGAGAGCCCCTCTTTACCAGTCTGATCAGGAATGAGAAAAATCAATCATGCTGCTACTCAAAGAATTATCAATTAAAATTTCTTAAGATTGTTTTGTTCCTTAATGACCAATTTTTTCCTTTACATCTGAATTTTCATCATTCTCTTTAAATTAAATTAAATTAAAAATTTGATTTTAGAAGAAATTCACTGCAAAGAAACCGAATTTAAACAGAATATCTCTAATAAATGATTAATGAATAAGATACTACTCGTAAACAAGAAAGTGATACGATTGAAATTTAAATTTAACAGAAAAGCTCCATAATTCATTCATAGAAAAATATTGATGTTCAGAATGAAGAAGGTAATGTGATTCACAAAATCCATCTTCAGTTGTGTCCACCACAGCACAAACACACCGCATGCCATTCATCCTGTTTTATTTTACAAGGACTTAAAGATCTGTCACTTATACTTATATTTTATTTACAAGATACAAAGTCTTAATCAGGACAATGTTAATATAATAATTTTTAAGGACACTGTTTTACAGATCTGCCAGGATCTGACGTTTTTTTGAGGCCGAAGGACATCCTTGGCCACTCTCTCCATCCACAATTAGAATTATCTTTTTCGTCCTTAAGGATTGCTGTTTTAACTGTTTTTAAGGACACTGTTTTACAGATCTGCCAGGATCTGACGTTTTTTCTTTCGAGGCCGAAGGACATCCTTGGCCACTCTCTCCATCCACAATTAGAATTATCTTTTTCGTCCTTAAGGATTGCTGTTTTAACGGTTTTTTTAAGTCATCCGAAGGATAACTTCCGCCATTGTTGTCCTCCAGGATACTGTTTTAAAATATTTAACGATTTTAAGATGGCCGACTTCCATCATTGTTGTCCATAAAAGGACACTTTTTAAAAAAATATTAGACTATTTAACTGTTTTAAGAAGGCGGAAGGATATTCATTCGTTGTTTAAGCAACATAACTTTACATACTGACCTACGCATGGCAACAGTTAAAGAACAAATACAAACCTACTACAAACGATTCCACAAAAAACTACATGGACATCCTAATACACAAACAAACAACATGGCCACAACATATATTCCCGACAACACACAGAGAAGACTAAAAAGGAGCTGGATGAGAGACCTCCTTGACTAAAATAATAAAATAAAATAAAGACTGGAGGTGCCGCTGGGTTCTGCTCCCTCTCATGCCTTTCAAGCCATTTAAATTCGTACAGCAAATTCACAGGTTGTCAAATTTTATTTGACAGTTGTGAATAAATATATAAAGTAAAAAAAAAAAAATAAAATAATTATAATGGAATCCACATAAAAACTAAAAAGAAGAGAAACTGCCCGTCGTTTTCGACTGCTTCAACATTTACTTGACAAACGTTCAAACCTACCAATCAATTACAAAAGACTCATTTACATAACAATAATTAGACCGATTTGGACATATATTAATCTTGTATCCAATCCTTAATAAGTTTATACTTATATTGTATCCCATCGAACAACCAATGTTTCAGTCATCTGCCAGCTATTACATATATACATATACAAACACCGAAAAAGGAAAAAAAAAATTGAACTTTGTTCCACAAGATAGGCCAGTTAATTCAAAGAATAGATCATCAATAGTAGCCAGTTAAGAGGGCTGTACTTTATACACATGAAAAGTGAGTGATTTATTTTTTCCACCAATATAATAATAGACTGTATAAAAAATTACCATTCTTCAATAAAAATTAATATATTTCTTTTCTTTAATGTAACATAAAATTAATATTAAAAATATCAACCATTGTGGAGCACTTTCTCATCTTACAGCCAGTTGCTTCATCCCATGCATGTACCACTCATTGGGATCGAAATATTCCTGAATTGTTTCGATTTATTTAAATGTATTAAAGTTTTTCCCACTTCAACAAGTGGGCCATTAATCAAAACAAACAAAACTCTAATGGAGCAAGTTTCAGACTGCAAGATATGTGAGGAAGAAGTTCAATACCATCAAGATTTTTAAACTTTTCCGTGGTTTAATAAGAAGGGGAAGTAGACAGCTGGGCACTGTCTAGCTGGAACAGAACTCGTTTGCGGTTAAGCAAAGCTGGAAAATGCTGTGATCGTTTGGAGTGCATTATATGTTTACAATGGAGGTCAGAGTTTATCATGCAACCATCAGAAACAAATTTATGAAGGATTACTTTTTTATAGTTCCAAAAAATGAAATGCATTCATGTTTAGAGGAAATATCTTCACTAAAAAAATTTTGAAACCAGCTTCATGTGGTTTACTTGATCAGGGCACCTTCTCCTTCATTTTTGTTGATTTTATGAGCAGATAGATTTTTCAATAATGTCTTAAAATAGCAAGAATTTTCGTAAGACACAGTAATGTTACTATCAAACAAAGCTTTATCTAGACAGTTCATTGTTGATAAATAAGCTTAGATTAAATAGTTAAATAGTTCGAAAGAGAGATTATAAAGTTAGAATTCATGTATTTGACAAAACGGCCATTTTTTTTATACATCCTATTATATATTACAATATCCGATGCTTATAGGAAAATAAAAAAATAATTTGCTAATAAAATTGAACACATTATTATATTTTACTTATAAAACAGAAATTTAAAGATAGCAGACATATATTTTAAGTTACTGCTCAAAATCTCAAAAATCATATGGCCTAATAACAAAATCAGTAAAACATGAATAGAAAAACATTAAATTATTTACCTCAAACCTGTGGGACAGAGTTCCCATTTGCTAACAGAAAATCGCCCACAAGACTTGATAGGGTAAAGGAATAAATGGCTGAGTCTAGGATTTTCCAACCTAAAAATCAAGGAAGTGTTATATTAATAAAGAAAATTAAGAAAACAATCATTAATGAGAAAAGTAAATTTGACTGTTAAGTATGATGTAAGAATAAGAAAATCATGGATGTAGCCAGACAGAAATAAGCATGTCCAAGTAAAAAAAAAAACTATAATAGAGTGCCAATGTTTCGACCCGCCTTGCAGTTCTTCTTCAGGGCTAAAATAAATAAAAAACTATATATGACAAAAAATAACAGACAGATAAACTAATGACAAATGGATACATAAAAGAGCTACAAGATAATAAAGAATGACATAGATAAAATACGAGTATAATAAAGGCTATAGAAAAGAACAGATACATAAATCAGTGATAATAAGAAGAAGCAAGCTAAGGATAAGGACATGACTGGAATGATAAGGGAGAAATAAATAAATTAAATTTTTTAAAAAATTAAAATTAATAAATAAAAAAATAAAAATAAAAACAGATTTTGGATATTAAATTAAAGAGGACAAAAGAAAGTAAATAAAAAGATGGAAATACAGAAATGAGGGAGAGAAATACACAGTAATCATAAAATGTAATATAAAAAAGAAATGGAGAAAATAATGATAAGTGAAACAAAATAAAAGAGGAGAAGTAAAAGAAAAATATGAGAAATGGCAATAGAAAACACCCACAGATCCACACTGGAGAGGAAACAAATGATAACTTACATAAAAAGGTAAGAACAGCTGGGCAGATAAAAGGAAGAAAAGCACGGGAAACATGAATTATGAATAGAAAAAAGAAACAATGAAAAAATAAGAAAAATGAATAAAACAAAGTAAAACAAATATAGTGACCATAAGATAAAAAAAAAAAAAAATACAATAGAATAAAAAGATGTAATACACAATAAAGAATGACGATGCCATTATGATCAGCTGTGCAATACAATTTCAAATAATATAAGAGAAATGAAAATATGATGCCTATAAAAATAAACATAAATACAAAATAATAACAAAAAGAGACAGAAAGGTATAGAAGGTAGATCATTACTTCCTAAGAAATTTTTACTTACATTTTCTTATCATAATTTGTTCCTTCAGCTTGATTTATAATAGCATTATTTATAGCTGTAGAACTGTAGTCACAAAATTCATCGACATTTTCAATCCAATAATAAATCAAGTTAATAGCTGCCAATCTACTATCAACTAAACATTTAGAAACAATGGACTCCGGTATATACTCATTGTTCTCAGATACCAATCCAGCATTTCTAGGCCAATCACAAGGATACTTTTTAATAGCAGGTTTCATTACAAAACAGCTCTCAATAAACTCCAGGAATTTTGTGACATCGCCAATAGTGGTATAATGGCCGAATGAGATGCGAATAGAACCAGTAGGTTTACCCTCAATCAGGTCATTATCATCACCACATACGTGCCCAGCCTACAAAATAAATAACAATACATACCTTATTAAAAAATAATACTGATCCAATATTGCAACATTTTAAAAATTATATTAAAATAATGAATATTTGTAAAAATCACATTTATTACTCCAACTTTCCTGTAAGTCAGCCGGTATGAATTCCACAATTCTTCAATCAACTAAGTAATTTTCAGTAACTCATCTCACCACACTGAAGTTCGGAGAAATTTGATATCTTTCAAACACAGTTTCTTCTTGTATATAGTTCTTAATTTTCTCCATTACATTTTTAAAAAATATAAATAAAACTTGTTTTGTTTTTTTACTTTTGAGTCTGATTCAGGAAACTTAACATGGCATATTGAAGATGATGATGAAAATGAAACTATTCATTCATTCAAGAACAATATTCCCACAGATGCAGGTATAAAAAGGCTTTCCGTATTTAGGTGTAATATACTTATAAATGGATAAATGATTTGTATGATGTATATAATGTAAATGTATATTATTGGTGGGGCCTAAGGGGATGTGACGGGCAATATAAGATCTGCCAAGATCTCATTAGCCTATCCATCCCAACTCCGCTCTCACCTACTCGTGGTAGGCCCTGTTAAGCCGAGCAATTCAGCCCAAGGTTGAGGTATCCAACCCCTTCGGAGGACTGGGTCGGCGAGACGAGAGATGGGGGTCTCGATGGGGCAGTTCCTAAGTAATAGGAAGACTGGCCCATCAGGATGTGGTGAACTGGCAGCAGGGACCACCCCTAGAGCAGCGGCAGATGAACTATATTAGTCAATGGTGGTGTTCATAATCCCAGTTAGGTGGACTACTACGAGCGGGTGGAGAAGGCTCGTCAGCCGAGGTGAAGGCAGCTTTTCTAGAGCATGGAAAGCTCGATAACAAATCCCCTGGCCCTCCAGGTTGGGGGTTTGCGTAGGGCTGGTAACTCTACACAGTAAAAACCCAACTTACTCAGAAACCTCAACAGATTAATGCCGGATGGAACTCTAGGAAACGACTTAAGAGGCGGATAACGGATTTCAGATTTGGGACTTGGAATGTTCTATCCCTATATAGACCTGGAGCATTACAACTGCTCCTGGACCAGCTTGACCTTTACAAAATAGACATCACTGCCATTCAGGAAATGCGATGGACAGGACAAGGAATCTTCAGGAAAAAACACCATAACATCTATTATAGCTGCCACCAACGATTGCATACATATGGAACTGGCTTTATATTGTCCAAAAGACTCTCTAAACTAATTATCGGCTTTAAGTCTATAAATTGCTGAATATGTGCTGTCCATTTAAAAGGAAGGTTTTTCAACTATAGCCTGATCAGTGTTCATGCACCTACTGAGCCATCTGAAGAAGATGATAAGGATCAGTTCTATGAGGACTTAGAAAAGTGCCTTGATGACTGCCCAAGAGCTGACATTAAAGTAGTCTTAGGGGAATTTAATGCGCATTTGGGGAAAGAGGACTTCTTTTGACCCACAATTAGAACCCATAGTATTCATGATGACACTAATGAAAATGGACAAAGACTGATTAATTTTGCGGCTTCCAAAGGGCTAGTAGTAGGAAGTACTATATTTCCGCAGAAGAGAATTCATATGGCCACATGGAAGTCTAATGATGGCATAACTGCAAATCAAATAGACCAAATACTAATGAGTGCTCGACATATACGAGGGTGAATCAAATATAAACGGTAATTTTCAAAATTATATTTATTGAATAATATTATACAGAAACTATACCTTCAACATTTTTCAATGTAGTCTCCTGCATTATCTACACACTTCTGCCACCGATTTGGAAGCTTGAATATTCCCTGTTCATAAAAAGACTGAGGGCGAGTTTTTAACCATTCGCGCACATGCTTTTCGGCGTCTTCATTGTTTTCAAATCGTTTTCCTCCAAGTGATTCTTTCAGGGGCGCAAACAAAAAATAGTCACAAGGGGAAAGGTCTGGACTGTAAGGAGGGTGTTCGAGAGTTTCCCAGCCCATTTCTTCCAATTTATCCCTTGTCAACAATGCGGTGTGAGGCCTTGCGTTGTCATGGAGAAGGATGACATCTCTAATGGGCACACCTCGTCTTTTGTTCCGGTAACTGGTTTTCGCTGACTGTAGCACCTGGCAGTAGTAAGCCGCATTCACTGTTCGTTGATCGTGAAGAAAATCAATGAGTAGAACTCCCCTTGAGTCAAAAAAAATTGTTGCAAGAACTTTTCCGGCTGAGAGACGAGTTTTGGCTTTCACTGGGCAGCCTTCATCCTTCCTTCACCACACCTTACTTGCCATTTTCGATTCGGGGGTGTAATGGTGGACCCACGTCTCATCACATGTGAAGAATCACTTGGAGGAAAACGATTTGAAAACAATGAAGACGTCGAAAAGCACGTGCGCGAATGGTTAAAAACTCGCCCTCAGTCTTTTTATGAACAGGGAATATTCAAGCTTCCAAATCGGTGGCAGAAGTGTGTAGGTAATGCAGGAGACTACATTGAAAAATGTTGAAGGTATAGTTTCTGTATAATATTATTCAATAAATATAATTTTGAAAATTACCGTTTATATTTGATTCACCCTCGTATCAGGGCTGCTGGATGTTCACTCATATAGGGGTGCTAATATTGACTCAGATCACAACCTTATGATAGCTAGAATTCGCACAAAGATATCCCTAGCAAGAACTCATGTGTCACAACCACTTAGGCGGTTTAATGTAAATAAATTAAAAGATGAGGATACGGCCAAAATATTCTCTGAAAAAGTAGAAGAGAAAATGAGAGGTGAAACTGACTCAGGAGATCTGAACTTAAGATGGGAGAAATGCTCAAAAATACTTTATGATGCTGCTGAAGAGGTAGTGGGCTTTGAAGAACGAAACAGAAGAGCAGCATGGTTTGATCAAGAATGCTATGAAGTAACTAACGGGAAAAATAAGGCTTATAGAACAATGATCCAAAAAAAGTATACAAGAGTTTCGACTGAACTGTACAAGGCTAAAAGAAAACCGGAAAAAAAGCTAGATAGACAAAAAAAGAGGGAATGGCAAAATAAAGAATTGACGGATATTGAAGAACACAGAAATCTGAACGAAAATAGAAAGTTCTATAGAAAGTTAAACGAGGGGCGTAAACCTTTCTAACCGATGTTCAATATGTGTAGAGACACTGATGGCACTCTGCTCTTGGATACCAAAGACATTGTGAGGCGCTGGCAGAATCACTTCAGTAACCTGCTTAATAGGAAATCTGAAAATGCACACCAGGCACAAAACGAGGACCGACTGAACGACCTGTGACATGGAACCGCCAGATGAGGATGATATCATGATGGCAATAGAAAGGCTAAAAAATAATAAAGCCCCAGGACATGCTAACTTGCCCGCCGAACTAAATATGGAGGAAATGAACTGCTTAAGGCATTGAGAGATATAATTCTGACAGGGTGGGTACGCCTCTGAATGCTAGACTCCCACAAAGAGTGATGAACTGAGCCTGCTGAGATTTGAAAAGTTTTAAGAAAGACTTCTGGACCTATCCGTGATGGTGAAATCTGGAGACAGCGGACTAATCGGGAACTAGACCAACTGTTCAACAAGAACGTTTAAACCACTCAAATGTTGTTGTGCCACATAGATAGATAGATATATTATTGGTCTTAAATTGGAATAACAGGTGTTGAGATTTAGAAAAAACACTGATTTTTTGTTTATTGCGCGGTTTTTAAATTTTTCTATGGTTATCATTTCTTTAATATTTCTTTTAAAATTATTTTGCTCATGGTGAATAATTTTGGGGGAATCAAATTTATAAGAATGTTTTGTTTGCCTTTAATGTGTGGTGAGAGCTGTTTGGTCAGGTTTATTCGGTGTTAATATAATAACTAATTATAAAAATATTATTCAGAATGAAAATAACCATTGTAATACTAATAAACAAGTAAAAACATAAAAGGAATACAAAGTTACCAAGGAATTTCTGAAAGCAAATCCAAATATAGTAATAACAAAAACAGATAAGACTAACCAAACAGTGGCAATTACTAAGGATGAGTACATTTAATTAATAAAACAAACGCTCTATTAAAAGATAGCAAGACATATAAAAAGATTGGTACAAACCCAGCACATAAACTAATTAATGATACAAACACAACATTAGCAAAATTAAAACAACAAAAACTCATAGATATCAAAACATACCTTAAACTTATAACAGATTCCCCAACATCCCCTAAACTATATTCATTAATTAAAAACCATAAAACTGACAACCCAGTAAGATCTATAGTTTCATTTATTAACTCTCCCACGTATGAATTATCAAAATACCTAACCAATATATTGAAACACTTGTCCACAGATAAATATGTCGAAGATTCGTTTGAGTTCCATAATAAAATAACTAATAATCGGATTCCACAAGGCTATAAAATAGTTTCAATAAACGCATCCTCGTTAATTTACTATCTGTACCACAAAAGTAAAAACAATAATCATAAAACATTGACACAAACTTCAAACAAACACACCAATTCCTAAAGACCAATTTCTCAAATTATTAGCTCTACGTACTAGTAGGAGTTACTTCCAATTTAATAAAAAAATTTACATTCAAATGTATGGGTGCCCTATGGGATCTTCAATCGCTCCAATTTTAGCAGACATATACTTAGAGGATCTCCTAGATTCAGTTATCCCCAAAATCCCCTTTAACATTCCACTTCTATTCAAATATGTAGATGATATCCTTACTGCTATACCTACAGAAGAAAATAAACAAGAAATAATTTTAGCCAAATTTAACAAAGTTTCAAAGAGACTAAATTTTATGATGGAATTTGAGAATGATAATAAAATACCGTTTCTAGACTTACTTTTAATTCGAAACCCTAATGGAACAATAGAAACAGAATGGTAGAAAAAAACAATACATTCCAGAAGATACTTACATTACACTAATCAATGCCCCAAAAGATATAAAATCAACATTTATAGAAAATTTAATAAATCGTGCAATAAAGTTATCCACAAAAAAGTATAATCAAACCGCAGAAAATAAAGTAGTAGACCTTCTTTTAACAAATGGATATCCACATAGACTTATTTGTAATCTACTAAAACAAAAAAATGCTCGACAGAAACAACATGAAAATAACAATAAAAGATACTACACTATTCCATATATAGAAAGACTATCAGAAAGACTCAGAAAAACACTCACAAATAACCATAAAACTGACTACACTCACATTCAAAAATACCTCATCCATTGATAAATTATTCACCAAAACCAAAGATATAGATAAGTTAGAATTACAGTCTAATATTGTTTACAAAATACCACATAAAGATAGTTGTGGCAAGTCTTATTTCGGTACATCAGAACAATATCTTAAACGACGTGTTTATCAACATAAATACAGTTGCACCTCTATAAATAAAAACCCAAATAAACCTGACCAAACAGCTCTCACCACACATTACAGGCAAACAAATTTAAATTTGATTCCCCCATAATTATTCACCATGAGCAAAATAATTTTAAAAGAAATATTAAAGAAATGATAACCATAGAAAAATTTAAAAATCGCGCAATAAACAAAAAATCAGACATTCTGAATCTCAACACCTATTATTCCAATTTAATACATTCAGACCAATAATATACATTTACATTAATATACATCATACAAATCATTTATCCATTTATAAGTATATTACACCTAAATATGGAAAGACTTTTTATACCAGCATCTGTGAGAGTACCACCAGTTTTAGGAAATCCCCCTAACCTTGTAACTGTTTTTCAATTCCACAGGTCAGTGGTGTACTAGAATTGTTAGAATTTAGTTAGTCGATACCAGATTCACCAGTTACATTGTAAGTAGTTTCATACTCCTCTATATTCTGTAATTATATATATATATATATATATATATATATATATATTTTTTTTTTTATTATTCTAACACATGTTGATATATACTTATATTGTACCTAACTTTATGTTTTGAAATAACATTTACAACTTATATAATTTTATGGTAACCTGTTTTTTCACTATAGGGTCAACATTTAATATTAACAGTCAAGAAAATTATCCATTTATATACATATATATATATATATTTTTTTCTTTATATTTGTGTCATTGGCTGACTTGGATACTCGTAAAGTTGTCAGAAATTTGATGAATTATACACAGTAAAACCTCACTAATCCTACCCAAAGGGACCAAGAGCTAGGGTGGAATGGCCAAAAGGTCGAATTAACCAGAGATTTTAATGAAGCAGAGATTTTTCATAATTAAAAGTGTATTGTAATTATATTAAAAGCTATATGTTAACGTTTTAAAAAATTAAAGGAAATAGAAACGTACGTTACCTACACCAATAGACTAGCATGTTTACATAGAAATGTTTTAACCAGCAATTTATTTTTAAAAGCAATGGCCATAATAAGACTGTATTTTTTTTTATTTATAGCAAACTAACTCATTTTTAAAATTCTACATAATGAAGTATGCTCTAAACGTCATTGTTGAGGACGTGTAGAGCACAAACCTACCAATTAGCAAGTGATGATGCTTCATGATCACCAACTTGGATTTTAGTAAACAAGCACAACACTTCAAAAAGTCAAAACTACCTGACCTTTTGCATACCAAAGTGTACAATTTACTGGACTATTAGGCATTCCCCAAATATATTGTTCCCCGAAACCTCCCAGCCTTCATGAGAGGGTCGGATTACCCGGAGAGTCGGTCTAGCAGATTTTTACAATTACATATTTTTAAAATTGAAAATACCTCAAAATGTTTCATAACTTCATCTCCTGTAAGATTAAGATGCCTTCTACAAGCTCCTGGATTGCAGAAACAGCCAGTCCTTAACTGAATACCATGCAGATTCGCTAAATTCATGACCTGTAAATAAAATAAGGTAGGAAAGGAAAAATAGTTTTATTCACAAACACATTCAACACGGCTCATGAATTCAGCCTCAAAGGCTAATGAATGATAATTTTAAAACCGTGCTAAAAGTGTAGGTACTATAGATAGCTACTTATAATAGTACATTAACACACCTCTGCGTATCCAATATATTCACCATCGGAACGGAGAAGATTGAAATTTAAAATATTCCCTTGCGTTAAAACGTCACTGTAATCAGTATCAGCGTATATAACTGCTGAAGGATTACCATTAGCATGATGCAACCTCAGCAAGCATTCGAAAGCATATCTTGCCAAATCAAAGCAATGTCTAACAAGAAGATAACAGATTACTGTAGAATATTTATTTAGAGAGAAGAATAAACCTTATTTATTAATGGTGCTGATAATAATACGATAATGAATAGAATAACTAAAAATACTGTAAGGGGTGCAGGTTCTGCTCTAATGTGTAAGAATAATGCCTTACATTAACATACATACATTGATTTACATTAATAAGTCAACAAATATAAAAAATTAAATTAAAAAAATCACAAAAAAAAAAAGTAGTTCTATACACTTGAAATATATTAAATATCACTTTAAAAACATGAGATCACTTTACAATAATTTTTTACACTCTTAATTTTCAATTTTTTAAACTGAACGATTAAAACTTGTTCTTAACACGAATTCTTTAAGCTAAGATGTTTACACATTGTCAGAGAACAATTCCCAACAAATTCTCTTTAGCCATTAGAGGCCAAGGAAAAACAGTGGTTGAAATATCTGAAGTTATTTAAATAATCGAACCAAAAATCAATACTTCATTAGTTGAAAAAAATTACTTAGCTATCATTAATCAAAAGACTGCTTCAATGGAGTGTTCGAGGACATTCAACATGAATATTTAATTTCATTATAAATCATTTCACTTTGCTAGTTGTCCTATGGAAAAAAAAAATGATTGAGTTTATCAGAACATTATAAATTTATTACATCAGAACAGTCAATTCAATTCAATATATCTGATTTATCAAAAATCTTCACACTAATCTTTTAAATTTCCTAAAAGTTATTCTTTATAAGATTTTTATTAAACCAACTATTTATGTAGTACAGTAATTTCAGCCCAAGATGAAATAAATAAATATTTTCAATAAAACAATACCTCATTTACACAATATTTTTATGACTGCCAGGTAGTTATATTTTGTTAAAAGACCTCTTCAACTGTTACCCTAAAAAATTAGAACGTATTCAAGATCAAAACATTCTCCCATCCATATAAACAAGATTTTTTTTTCAATTTATCGTGTTTTTAAGTTACCAGAAAAATTTTCAAGAGCAAACTGAATCTCTTATCTGATTTAACATAATTTTGTGTTCTGAAGTTTAAATGATCCCTTAATTGCCTAATGTTGATCAGTGATTTGTTTGAGATACTAAAGGAGAATATAATGTGTTGTAAACAACCAATAATTTAATTTGTGTTTATTTTTTAATTAATACAAAATTATGACCATCAAGAAATATTAGCAGAAGAACCCAACACAGAAAAACTCCTGATCATATTTTTAACAACTATAAAAATCAATAAAACATACAAAGAAAATAAGAAGAGAAAAATTGGAAGAAAGAACAAAAATTACACTGATATTTATAACATCTTTTACAAATATAACATCCACTGTCTTTTAGCAAAACAAATATGTAATTAATTCTTATACAACTCAAAGTGGTTCCAACATTTTAAAATAAAATACAGTAGAGCGTCGAAAATCCGAACCAATTGGGACCATAGGTAGTTCGGATTTGCGAACAAAACCTAGAAATCCCGCTTAGACCCATAATTAAAAATACAGTTTTGGAATACAATACAGGAAATAAAAACAAAATTTTTTATGTACTTACACACGTACATTACAGTAGTTGGTGACTTGAAGAAATATGTTGACAATTGAAATGAACAGAGCACTGATTAGTTACAGTACACAAAAAGAAACACTCTAAACCTAACTGTACAAAATCACTTATGTATAAGTATATATTTTACATTTAAAAAATTGCTAATTTTTGGTTGCGTTTGCTTCGATATTCGTTTTCTGTCAGCCAAGTCCTTCATCCGCTTAAGTGGCAAGAGCTGAACTTGACTACATTCTTACTGTGTTTTGTACCAACCACTGTCCTAACACCGTAAGAGCTTCAGAATGTGAAGGGACTGAGTCGGCGTTTGCTGGTTCTTCTTCACTATCACTGCCTTCATTTGTATTTTCTGACTCTTGAACTGAGGTTGCAACATCGTTATCTTCCAGGATCTCTTTAACTTTAATTTAATTCCATACGTTAATACCCCTGACAATAGTTTGGCCCACAAAATTATAAAACTTCCGTTGTTTCTTTGCTAATTAAATATTCAAAATATCCTCAGGAGGTGTTCGGATTTTTGACGTTTTACTGTAATTTCATTTAGCTTTTTAGGCTTTTTTTCAATAAAATTGCAATATCATTATTAGCAAAGTTCTGAAATAGCAAATGCAACTTACTTGGAAATTTTATTAAGATTCACAATTTTTTCATATATCTTGAAGCCATGGCCCAGAGAAATAATAGAAAGAAAATTAATAGTACCATCCTCAAACCTGTAATGAAAAATCAAAATTATAAATTTAATATGAAAACTTAACTATATATAGGGTGAGTACCTCTTAGTATATTAAAAAAAAGTGGATGAAACTAGATCAAAAATGTAGAAAAATGCTGCAGACCTTACCTTTCTTTTCCAATCTGTGGCAGATATACAATAAATCAAAGACTTTTTTGAGGAAACCACATTTTTTATCATAAAAGCTGTAATATCTCCACTTTGTTTAAATATTTTTTCAAATTTTGACCACATTTTCGGATTTAGCATTACATTTTCTATAAGAGCAGAGTACATGTAACCTTGATTTTCACAAATTTGTGACCTAAAGAACAGCTTGATCTTCACCTAATTTATGGAAGTTACAATGTCTTATATTGCTTCAACGCTCACCGTTTTTCGAATAAACTATCCAAAAAACTGCAAATCTCACAAAAACTTGCAAATTTAATCAGCTTTCGAATGATATGTTAAAAGTAATGATTCTGAATTTTATGGGCAGAAGAGTCTGTTTTTACGGAGGAAGGCATTTCTACCTTTCCATGAGGGGTATCATTGATCTATTCATTTTTGTATTGTACTGTTGTATTGCTGTCGAATAGTGTTGAAAAATCATAATTTGCCCAACAGATTGAAAGATAGAAATTGCTAGGATTTGTTACAAAAAATATCCTACCACAACTTCATCACAATATTCCACCTGAAGTTCTGCAAAATATGATTTTCTAACACCATGGTGCTCCACTACATTATTCGAAAGCAATAAAAATAAAAACCAATGATATGCATGGATAGGTAGAAATGCCTTCCTCCGTAAAAACAGACTCTTCTGACCATAAAATTCACCTCAAAAAGTGGTATTCCTTAACACAATCTGCATTCAGGAGCCAATGGCAACATTGAGGTCTACGTTCAATATCATTGGGTTTTAAACTTCACATTGAAAATCTAATAAAATAAACCCTAAATAATAATAATAAATAAATAAATGTAATAACATAAGATCCTTTGATCTGGTGTTGGTTTATCGACAGTTTTCCTTTATTTTCTATCAAACAATAATTTTTTTCTTTGCTTTAATTTTCTTTGCTGTTCCAATGAACAGTTTATTATATTAAAAATGCAAATTTCCATTAAGGGATTGTCATAATGTTTTATTTACACAAGTAACTGATTTGTATTCCAAATGAGAACACCATGTTTTTGCAGTTTTAAAAGTAAATTTCTCCATGAAATTGAAACAGAATCATTACTTTTAACATATTATTCGAAAGCTGATTAAATTTGCAAGTTGTTGTGAGATTTGCAGTTTTGTGAATCGTTTATTCCAAAAATGGTGAGCGTAATATAAGACATTGTAACTTCCCTAAATTAGGCGAAGATCAAGCTGTTCTTTAGGTCACAAATTTGTGAAAATCAAGGTTAC
This sequence comes from Euschistus heros, assembly GCA_003667255.2. Lineage (NCBI taxonomy): Eukaryota > Metazoa > Arthropoda > Insecta > Hemiptera > Pentatomidae > Euschistus > Euschistus heros. The sequence continues at coordinate 1,781,697 of RCWM02000060.1, forward strand.
ATGTACTCTGCTCTTATAGAAAATGTAATGCTAAATTTGAAAATGTAGTCAAAATTTGAAAAATATTTAAACAAAGTGGAGATATTACAGCTTTTATGATAAAAAATGTGTTTTCCTCAAAAAAGTCTTTGATTTATCGTATATCTGCAAAAGATTGTAATAGAAAGGTAAGGTCTGCAGCATTTTCCTACATTTTTGATCTAGTTTCACCCAATTTTTTTTTATATACTAAGTGGTACTTACCCTATATATGAAATAAAGAGTAACAAAACCTAAAAAGAGAAGAATGAATTTAAAATAATTTACATTAAAATATTTTTCACATAAAGCAATATCAACTTAAAACCAATACCTATTAACAGGCAGAGACATACATGACAAACAACACAGCAAGAAAATCAAAAGGACAGATAAAGATAAATTAGGAACAATGCTCTTAACAGCCTTAATTGTCTTCCTATTCCTCTAGCTTCAATGTGACATTAAGAGAAGCATGGAGCAGCATTCCCAGTCCACTTAGTCCACTGGTTCCTCTTCCTTCCTAATTGAAAGTTGGGGAAATGAAACTTAATAGGTTCAGATTTAATAAGATAGTGTGAAGTAAGGAAATGAGAAAGATGCCACTAAACACTGTCTGATATAAAATATGTACTCTCGTGTAAGTCTGAAAGAAACAGCAAAACAAAGAGTAGCTTTTATCTTCGAAGATAATTTAATAAATGCATACTTAATATCACAAGTAAATTGTGCAGCATACAGAAAATAAGATAAGGCCACCTGGTGGTGATATATAAAACAAACCACCTGTATAGAAATAGTGGAATGAAGAAGTTAAAAGAACTTTGAAACTCAAGAAAGCCTAGTACACATACAACAGAACAAAATTAACTCACAAGGTAATATAAAATAGTGCATATAAATAAAGTTGTAGCAATATTATCTAATGATTACTATATTGTCACATTAGAAATATAATACCTCTCATGAAGAACTGGTCTAGGCACAAAAATGTTTTTTTCGCTCATTGCAACAAGGACAGTGCCTCCTCCATAGTATGTTTTTTCTAAAAGATGAGAAGCTGAATTCCGTACTAGTAAAGCTCCAAGCCCAGTTGGAAAACCAAACATTTTATAGAATGATACTGCCACAAAATCAGGATTTACTGATGCTAAATCCAAATGATTTGTGGAAACATAAGTCGCTGCATCGAGCAAACAATACCAGTTGGATCTAAAATGAACAAAAGGTGTATCTTTGTATATAAAATAATACAATTATCTCACAAACTAATTTTAATATTTTTTTTTTTAATTTAAATTTCAATTTTTTTTTAATAAAATTCAAAATAAATTTTTAAAAAAGGATAAATTATAATTAAAATTAAAAATCAATTAAAAATTAAAATAAAAAATTTAATTAAATTAAAATTAAATAAATTAAAAAAAGAAAAGGAAATTTATTTTATTTTTTAAATATAAAAATCAAAAAAGATCAATATTATAATAAAAAATAAAATTTAAAAAAAATTTTCATTATAATAAAAAATAAAATAAAAATTTAAAGCAAAGTTATCAGCAAGTACAGATATTTATATTTATATAACCTATATTATGAATAAATATAATTTTTTTTTTTTCAATTTAATTCATGAATTCACAACTTTTAGAAAAAAAAAATAAAATACTCATTATTTAAATAAGCATGATTATCCAACTTTATTATTCTTCAACTTTATAATTCAATCTAGATGGAGATAAAAAGATATACATATCACTGAGTACATATCACTGTAAATAGAGCTGTTTTACTAACCAAACAACAGGCAGCTGACCCAAGTGACAGTCATAATTTATAACCCTTATCAGGCAAATACCAAGATGACTTAATCAATAGTAATTAAAGAATACAAAGATAATAGAGGAATCCACATGAATAAGGCTCTTCGTACATATCACAGAAGGAGAACAGTATCATAAATATTAGTACAGGGATCTCGATAAAACAAGCATCGGAATATAAGAACTAGAAGTTGATAAAAGCGAGTATGGACTGCTATACCAATAGATGTGCATATCTTATCCAATGATAGGCATTGTTAAGAGCTAGGCTTTTTGCTTCAACAAAGACTTGAACAGACATATCATGTCTGTTATTCTATCTTCTATTGGTTATTGCAAAACTGCTTAATTCCTATAACCAATTCCTATCATCATCTCATAACTCTGACATTAAAAGAGTCCTTTGAATAATTTAATATAATGGAAATATACTATGAATCTTTCTTTTTAAAGAAACTAAAATTAACATAATATAGTATTTTTAGGATGTTGTTAACAAAATATCAGCAGAAATCAAAACATTCTCTCTAGAAGAGAGAAAAACCATCACAGATTTTTTAAACAAGTGAACTATAGCCAAAAACTATCAAGGCCTAAAAATCATGTGTGTGGTGCAGAGGTTGGTACATTTTTTTTTTTTCTTCCCTACCTTGCCTTCCAGCAACATGGAATTCGGGGTCAATGACTTAAAAATGGTGCCAAGGAACATTATTTATTTTTTCTATTTTCTCCACTACCTCAATTCATGTTTATCTTCAGGTATCTAGAATATCTTATATCTTGCCACACTCCATCATTGCAGCCCCAGAGCACTACAGATCATGACTGCATGCTCTGCAGTCTCTTCCTTCTCTCATACTAGAATCAATTGCTGGAAAAAGCTCATTGAAACACTGATTAACAAAGGAGATTGGTAAATCACTGGGGCTCGCTGAAAATAAATCAATGGAAGGAAATCAGCGAGTATAAAACAGTTCCTCAAAAGTTCGTATAAGTAGCTCAAGATTGTTGCAAAGTGATACACTTCAAACTTTTTATATGGTAATTAATTAGTATAAATAAATCATTTAAACTGTTTTAAAAATAAAAATAAACAAATCACATACTTTTTGCCAGTCACTCTTGTGAGGACTCCCTTATGAATTTCATTAATCCATGAAAGCGGATATTTTACTCCTGAGAAGTTGCACTGCGCAGAATATACAAACAAGGAATTGGAAGTACAAGTTGATGATTGAAACAAAGAAGAAGAGTTGAAAGCAGAAACAGTATTCTCATGTGAAAGACAAATAGTTTCAACATTTTTCTGGCTGATCACATTTCTCATACCAAGAACAGAGGTATGGTTATCTTCCATATACATAAAAATTGGCTTTTCTGAAGAGATATCTAAAAATATTTTACAGACTTAATACATAAAATAAAAGAGTAATAACCTATTTGTAGCCTAAGAACAAATCAGATATATATTTGAACAATATACAGCTTAAAAATATAGGGAAAGAAAAAATAATCAAGAAAGTCCCATAAGTCAGATTGTGACATGAAGGCTACAGTACTCCACCAACATGCTAAATCAAGTATAATAAATAGACACATCATTGGGTCACCAGCATCATGAACAGGGTCTATGGAAGGGGGGCATACCCATCCCCCTGATATTGGGAAATCCAAAATGTTTGGACATTCGAGAGCTTAGAGCCTACTTACTTTTAACTTAGAAAATTATGGCCATAAGACTTTTTTAATACTTATAAAATCAGCTTTTAAAGCCACATGAGATCCAGTTGGATATAATGTTTAATATTTATAATGGTAAAACACTGATCATTACTGAATCAGCTGAAAATATGTAAAACCGTTTGCAATGCTATTCAACTAAAGAAATACCTCAGACAACCACTTAATTTTTGCATATGTGCTATCACCGCTTAAGGAGTGGTAACTAAAAATGGTAAAATCACATTTTAAAATGACAGTCCTTGCTAAATGCCCCCTTATGCTAAGAGGCACTCAAGGGGAACATCAAAAGAAGATGGTTCATTGGGGCATAATCAATCAATCAATCAATCAAACGGTGCTACAACTCATAGTGAGTCAAGGCCTCCTGTAGCATGGACTGACAGTAATCTCGGTATGTTGCTGCTGCTCTCCAGTTCCTCACCCCCAAGATGGACAACGCATCCTCTGCCACTCCATCGACCCATCTCAGTCTTGGTCTCCCAACTCTTCTCTTGGCAAATATTTTTTCCTCTAATAGTTTTATAGGGAACTCATCTGGATTCATCATCGCCACATGCCCTGCCCATCGGAGCCTTCCAATTTTAATATATCTTACAATATTATTGGAGCATAATGAAATGAATAAAGTAAACGTGAACACGGTGATAAGAATTCAATGCTAAATAGGTTTGGAATGCTCAGCTGTCTGATAAAGATACCAGAGGCAAGACCAGTTCAATAAGATTAAAGCAAATAGTTTTGTTGGAATGCAAAAAAGAGGACACCACAAAAGGGGTTCAGTAAACCTAATAAACAGAATTAGATTCAGTAAACAGTAAACTGCATTTAGTAATCAGGGAATGTTGATCAGGTTTTGCTCTTCCCCAATAAATTGTTATAGTGATACACCTGATTAAAAAACAAGTTCAAGCTTTTTTTCTTTTTTACGTCTATCAAACTAGCTAAATTAACAATCAAAATTATTTTAATATATTGGTAAGTTAAACTTATTCATCATGTAAATAGATGCATTAATAAAACTTTCTAGAAAATAATGCTGATTATAACCAAAAGTGTAAGAAACTTACTAATTTGACTTTGTCAATCAATTAATCTAATCAAATCAATAATTGTAACATAATAATTCATGAAGGTGAGTTTGAGTGAATTGGTTGGTACCTAAGATATTTTAAACTTCTAGCACAGAGAACTATATCTTAATATTTAATACCTACCTGTTTGATTGTCATATTTATTTAACCATAAAAAAGACTCTGCAACCAATTTCAAAGCAGCAGTTGCCCCTGAAGTGAAAATAACACTATATTCATTGGTAGTGGTATTAAAATGTTGCAAGATTCTGAAATCATTTGATAGTTAACAAATTAAAAAATAATGGTGGTTTATACATTATTATAGCTTGATATGTTGAAAAACTGACTTGTAACGCATCTGATCAACAAAATCAATACAATATTTGCTTGTGGTGCTACCAGAATGAGGGTTACCAAATACATTGTAACGCAAATCATCAAAGACAGAAGAAACTTGTGAATCACTATATGCAGGACAACCAGTATGATCCAAGTAACATATATCTGAAAAAAGTTTAATGTACTAAAAATAAATAAAAAAGAGGAAAGACACCCAAACAAGTTTTAATGAATTAATTTTCTTAATCGGTTATATTAAGTTTGACTTAAATAGCAAAATAGGAGATACCAAGTGAAAAGTGCTGTATCCAACAAAGTACTATCAAAACTTACCTTAAAACTCAGAGCATGAATACTATTTGTTTCAAATAAGGACAAAGACATAATAACAGCATTTGAAGTTAGTACAATGGGTTTTTTTTTTTTTTTTTTTATTTACAATTTATTGAAATTTACAACAGTACAAATATACATTAAGTAAATGTGTTAAAAACGCTTACAATAACATGGTAAAACTTAAAGCAACTACTCATTAGTAGCACTTTAATAAAAATCTACACAAGAAGATCTCTAGGCCATCTTCTTTTCAGACGCCTCGGAGGATTATCGGGAATCGAGAGGGAAGAAAGTTGAGAAACTAGTGGATTTGAGTGGTTATGGAGCTTATTATGAAAGGATTGGTATCTGTTTTGGGCTAAATCAGCAACATATGGAACATTAAGATCTTTATGGATAAGTTTATTGGTGACAAAATAAGGAGCATTGAGGATTTTTCGAAGGATTTTGGATATTAAGGATTGGATACGAGATGAATTGGATGGTTTAGTAGAGCCCCAAAGCTCAACTCCATAAGTCCATATAGGTCTAATCACGGTCATGTAAATTGAGTCTTTTATAATTAATTGGGAGCTTTGAACGTTTGTCCAGTAAATGTTGAAGCAGTCTGTAACAACGAGCTGTTTCTTGTCGTTTTAGTCATGTATGTGGATTCCAAGTAAGACATTCGTCCAAGTAGAGTCCTAGGTAGCGGATCTGTTCAACTGGGATTAGTGGAATATCATTAAAGGATACTGTAGGACAGGAAGTCATAGGTTTACGACGAAGGACAATGATTTTAAATTTTATTCAGCAATAGAATAAAATAAAACTTGGCAAGGCTGCAGGCATAGATAATATTGATGACTATTGTGAAGAAGTGGATATGTCAAATTACCTTTAAAATGAGTTAACTATTAATCTTCAAAGCAGGATGTTTAATATTTGCATTTTAAAAAATAGGTTAAGTTGTACTTCTTTATAAGGCCTTACAGTACCTATTTTGGTGCAAATGGTATTTTCAGAGTAATTACAAAATTTTGGAAAACGATGAAAAATGCCCTACTTGAAAGTGCACAATTTAGACTTATTCACTCCTTCATGACAACCAAGGATATAGTCCCTGAATTCATTAAGTTTTGAGTTGAAGAACTAAAGAGAATTCTACAAGTGTTGTTCTAAAGGATTTGGGATGCTGAAACCATCCAGAAGAAATAGAAGACCTGAGTAATTTAATTTAAGATGAGAAGTGATAATTATATTCAATTTGTTTGTCCTCAGTCCTATTTAAAACATATATCTCGGAGCAAAAAGTAAGAAAATTAGTAGAAGAGGATATGATTTAGCAAGCTGCATTCAGTCCTGGTCAACAGACACAGGACCATATATTTTCTCTAAGTCCTGGGATAGAGAACAGTGTTCATCTTGTATTATTTGGATCTGAAGGCAGCATTTGATTGACTGCAGAGATAGGAAATTTGGCAAACTCTTCATAATAAAAAGATTCCAAAGAATGAAATAAGAGCCGTAAAATCGGTTCATTAAGACCCTAAAGAAATTGTAAAACTTAGTAGATTGTCATCTAAACCGTCCAGAGTTTACATAGAAGTTAAAAAACAAGGAAATAGCCTAAGCACCCTCCTACTTGGTTCTGGATGATAATTGGGAAGTCTGTTAGCAAAAGACACCCCGAGCAAATGTAGGACTCTAAAACTTAATACCTGTCCTGGTTTAGATTTCACCTATTCTGACGATACAGTAACAATTGCAAATTCCACTTGTCAATTACAGATAACTGTTTATGAATAGAACAAGGGCTAAAAAGGAGAGGCTTTATCATCAATCCATCAAAAAGCATATTCAAATATGTTGAAAGATTTGAAGATCATCCTCAAATTAGTTCATCATACAAAATATATTTTGTATTCAATTATCTAATTAACTACAGATTTTTTTTTTTTTTTTCTTGTTTCTTTTTCATTTTAAAATTATTTTTATTATTTATTTTTTTAATGTTTGTATCATCTTGGTCACATCCAATTTTTGTTATTTTAGCCCTGATGAAGACCTGCAAGGCAGGTCGAAACGTTGCCACGCCAAAATATAAGTTTTTCATTTAAAAACTGTGTTTATTCAACCTTGACTGCACCCCTGACAAATTCATCTCCTTATTAAAAACAATAGGTTAGATATTGAAACAGTGTAACACAGAAAGGGGCTCAGGGCTTAAAAGACTAAAAACCCTTAGTAACTTCTTTGTAGGAAGGTATTAAAATGATCAAAGAATGAGCTACCAAACCTCTGAAGACCTTCACCAGACATATAACCGATATTAGATGTCCGAAAAAATAAGCAGAAACTACAAAGGATCAGCACTTCAAGGACCTATAGAGAGGGTATATGCCTAAAAAGAAAAACTAATTTCTGCTGTTTAAATTTCTGACCCACATAAAGTCAAATTCATAATAATTGAATATAATGCATTCCATAAAGATAATGATTAATAGTTGGTATTTAAAAGAAAGGTGTCTGTTTAAAAAGATAAGAACATATCCAAACCACCATTAATATTTTTTGTAGTAAATACCAAGTATTTCTTTATTGTTGGTTCGGGTTTTAACGTTCTTATAAGTTCTGATGAAGGAAGGACACTTATCCTACAGGTTACCAGCCTATTCTAGCCAGAGGAGGAAAGGTCAAGATTCATTCCATGGGTCTACCACAAAATAAATTTCAATCTGCCCAGGCATTGAAACCTGGTACCAACAAGGTCACATGAATGATTGATATTTTAACTCTCTGGGCCACGGCAGCCTCTTTATATTGTTTGTACTTAGTACCATATTTTTAAATACTAATTCAAAATAAAATACAATGTCTATCGAAATATGAACATGTTTATTCCATCTATAAACATAGGTCTTTGAATGAATATTGATTTTTACGAAACAATCATTCAAATCATTTATAATGAAGAAACATTTTTGAGTAATTACAAATTTAAGATAGATAACATAACAGTAAAGTTGTTTATCTTTCAATTTTTGAGTTGTGAAGTATCCATCAGAACACAAATAGTATATATTCAGGGTTTAAAATACAAATAAAGATTAATTAAGAACTCAAAATATTTTTCCAATAAACTTGGGTTCACAGTGTCAGTTTAAAACCGTATTTAGGTAATGTGTGTGAATGACAAGATATGAAAAACTATGAATACAAAAAATCGATTGAATTATTAAATATCAACTAAAATAAAAATAATTAAAAAAAATTGTAGCTTCTAATACATCAGCAATAAAGCCATAACCCATTGCAATGAACTAATTTACAATTTTGCCAATCCAAAACCCAGCTTTAACATAAAACTCAAATTACTAATGTTTTCACTATACGTAGGTTAGTCTATGAAATAATTTTTACACATAAATTCATCATAGGGGTAATTAAACTATTACCTTTTAGTCTCTTAAACTCATTTTGAATAATTAACTGTTCATCTTCATTAAATATTTCTCGATATTCTACTTTAGGATCAAACATTTTACGTTTCAAAATAATCTATACTGTTTTGAATAGGACTGAGTCAAGGTAAAATGTGTGTTTTTACTTATGTAACTTCTAACACAATGTTATTCAACTAACAATCAACAAAAGTATAATTAGAACGTGCTTATGTCATATCTACAATCAGCTTCGAAACGAGGATAATGTTTTAGTTATACTAGCTCAAATAATAAAATAACATAAAACTTAAAATATGAATTTAATTTTATTAATATGGTTTTCAGGGTAAAGAAAGGAATTGTAGTGCTTCCAATCAAGTATTCAACTTATAAAAAGTTAATTAACTATTTTAAGTCAATCATAAAAACGAAATAATTAAAATTATAAGATCGGCAATTAAGAAGTAAATATCTAATTAAATATATCGTTCAACATTGATTGTTCAATGTGATCGCTGAAATATCTAATTAATCTCCTGACAGTCCAGTAAAGTTTGCATTTTGGTATGCAAAAGTTCAGGTACGTTTGATTTTTTTTAAATGTTAAAAAAATCCAAGTTTTGGAGCTCGTAGCGCCACCACTCACTAATTGACAGCATCAAAAATGTGGACTTTTTCTACATTTCACCAAAATCATTGTTGAAAATTAAATAAGACTAAATATGCTACAATTGGAGCAGAAAATGAATTCTATAACGTTAATAGGGAATGAGATACAAGGTTAAAAATTTTCTTAAAAAGTTGCCGAAATTGATTTTTTCACGGTTTTTGCTTTCTATGTCATAAACACGACGTTTAGAGCAAACTTCGTGATAATATATATTAAAGGTAAGTTTGTGTGTATATATATATATATATATACAGGGTGAGTATCTCTTAGTTAAAAAAAAAAAAAAAAAAAAATTGGTGAAACTACATCAAACATGTAGCAAAATGCCGCAGATCTCACCTTTCTGTTCCAATCTGTTGCAGATATATGATAAAACAAAGACTTTTTGAGGGAAACCACGTTTATCTCTATAAAAGCTGTAATATCTCCATTTTGCTTAAATATTTTTCAAATTTTGACCACATTTTCGTATTTAGCATTACATTTTCTATAAAAGTTGAGTACCTGTAACCTTGAATTTTACAAACTTGGTATCTAAAGAACAGCTTGATCTTCACCTTATTTGGGAAAGTGAAATGTCTTATATTTAAAATGAAGTAATATGTCTTATATTACTTCAACGCTCATCGTTTTTTGAAAAAAAAACTATCTACAAAACGTCAAATCTCACAAAAACTTGCAAATTTAACAAGCTTTCGAATGATATGTTAAACGTAATGATTTTGCTTCGATTTCATGTAGAAATTTACTTTTGAAACCGAAAAAACATGGTGTTCTCATTTGGCATACAAATCAGTCACTTGTGTAAATAAAACATTATGACAATCCCTTAATGGAAATGTGAATTTTAAACATAATAAACTCTTCATTGGATTAAAAAGCAAAGAAAAAAATTATTATTTAATAGATAATAAAGGAATACTGTCAATTAAGCGACATCAGATCAGAGGATCTTATGTTATAACATTTATTTATTTATTATTATTATTTAGGATTTTATTTTATTAAATTTTCAATGTAAGGTTTAAAACTCATTGATAATGAACATAGTCCTCAATTTTGCGGTTAGCTTCTGATTGCAGGTTGTGTGAAGAATACCACTTTTTAAGGTGATTTCAAGAGGCGAACTGAATCGTGGTCGTGTGAACGGTCCACGACTCTCGGCTAGTTCACTCTTCTCCCCCACTCCAAGCAAGCACCATGAGCGAGAAAACGAAGGCGTGCCACGCTTTCGTCTTTTTGCCCCATGAGAACGTAGCTTAAGAGCCCGTTCCCAATGATAAAAAGTACAGAATGTAATTTAAATTTTTGATTTTTTCTGAACTATGGTCACCAAACGATCCCCCTTCTAGCCTAACGCCATTCATACATATTAATTTAAAAATTTAAGACAAGAAATCAAATGCATGTTCATATACACCTAAGAACTGCGAGGTGATTGAAAGGGAGCGGGAGTAAAGTATATAGACAATTCCGTAGCTATTCCCTATTTTATTACCTGTTGGTTTTTCTGTCCTAATGGATTTATACACAAATTTATAATGGGACTATTGAAAATTTTCATCTGGTCATTTATACAATAATTTGGTTCGGCTTTAAACGATTTCATTAAAATGGAGAGGAAGATAGTCAGGGATGCAGTCAAAGTAACACCACGTCAAAGAATAATTCTTTAATACGTGCCAACGTTTCGACCTGCGTTGCAGGTCTTCTTCAGGGCCACCGAACCACACTTGTGAGGAGAAGGACGATGACTCATCCTCATCTTTCTTCTCAAATGCCGCTCCCATTCTCTCTTTCCTAAATTTATTGATAACTCATTCCACACCTTCACTATTTCCAAACCTCTCTCCTCAAAGCTGGCATATTCTGCCTTTAAATTTAAAAAATCTTTATTAAAAAAAAAAAAAAAAAAAAAAAAAAAAAAAAAAAAAAAAAAAAAAAAAAAAAAAGTGAGTCATCGTCCTTCTCCTCACAAGTGTGGTTCGGTGGCCCTGAAGAAGACCTGCAACGCAGGTCGAAACGTTGGCACGTATTAAAGAATTCGTCATAGACGTGGTGTTACTTTGACTGCATCCCTGACTATCTTCTTCTCCATTTATCATCCGGTCAACCATACTTTTATCATCATGGATCGTAATCTTCTGGGCCAAGAACAAGAATCTAGAGTGACTTCTCCGAGGATCCGCCGCAGCGCCAGGCTTCAAGAGAGAAATCCTTTTCCTGCTTCTGCTGCTTCTCAGACTGCGCTTACGGTCTCAAGCTCATCTACTTATTTTTCTTCTTCTTTGATTCAACCCAATATTGTAACTACCCAACCTTCTCCGCATTTTCATCCTCCTTCTACAGAATCCAACATATCCTTCTCCCATTTAAAATCTACATTTCCCCATCATATTTCCCATTTTAACCTCTTTTGTCGTCTTCAAAAAGCTCTTGTTGTGAAAATTGAACAAAGGATCTTTCTTCTTAAATGCCGCTCCCATTCTCTCTTTCCTAAATTTATTGATAACTCATTCCACACCTTCACTATTTCCAAACCTCTCTCCTCAAAGCTGGCGTATTCTGCCTTTAAATTTAAAAAATCTTTATAAAAAAAAAAAAAAAAAAAAAAAATGAGTCATCGTCCTTCTCCTCACAAGTGTGGTTCGGTGGCCCTGAAGAAGACCTGCAACGCAGGTCGAAACGTTGGCACGTATTAAAGAATTATTCTTTGACGTGGTGTTACTTTGACTGCATCCCTGACTATCTTCTTCTCCATTTATCATCCGGTCAACCATACTTTTATCATCATTTCATTAAAATGTATTGCAAAATTGGAATTTCGTGTATTATTGTTGTATGTCTTCATATGCCCGTTTAATCTAGTAATCGCCCACTTTTCCTCTTTGTTTAGCTTCAAAGTCATAACAGTTTAGTTAGAATACTCCGCTTTTTCGGAAAGAAAAAAATGTTTCTTGTCACAAATCTTCATTCTGGGGTCATTCAATTTTTTCTAGGTTGATTCCATAGAAGCTGTTATACGATTCATCTTTAGATTAGGTGATAAGAACATTTAAGGAAAGCGAGTAATCATCCCACGGGTCAGTTGAGGGAGCTCCTCCCCCATCCATGTCATCAAACTAGAGATGAAGGTGGTGAAAACCTGTATATTTGTGACGTTTCATAACTTGAGCACCATTATATTTCATGACCAAGGGAATCATAAAGATATTTCGTTAGTAATAAGTAACCTGCAGGTACTACTACCTCAAGCTGGCAAGAATATGTTATAATATGCTATGATTATGAACTTGCATGCTTTGACGTATAAAACGTAATTTATATACATCAGAGGGGTAACATTTAAAAGTTAGCACATAGAATCACCGAAAAGCTAGATACATTGGTATTTGTATGAATGTTTTTTTTCTAATAAATATCAGTGCAGTTTATTACACTTACAACCATCTTAATTGTGCCCGCCCTCGAATTCTAAAACCTTCTGGTTTTCCTTTAAGGAATTTTCTAGAAAATCTATCTGCAGGCATCCTCTCCACGTGCCCCAGCCACCTTAATCTCGCTTTCTTTATTTGGGTGACTATATCTGGCTCTCCAAACAATGCCATTAATTCTTCATTTTTTCTTATTCTCCATTCAGACACTTATATCTTTCTAAATATTTTCCTCTCCCGAACTCGGAGTAGCGCTTCACTTCTTTTTGTTAGCACCTATGCCTCGCTTACGTATGTAATAACGGGTTTAATAATAATGGTTTTATAGGTTGTTATTCTAGCCTTAGGCGATAAATCTTTGAACCTAGGAGCTGTTTGAACTCCAAACAGGCATCTGTTGGCTGTCACTATTCGTCCTTTGATTTCCGCGATAAAAATATTATTATTATTTGTTACTAGCGACCCTAAGTATTTAAATTGTTCACACGCTGGGAAGCTGTACTCTCTGAACTGGATTTTTTCTGCTTGAGACTGGGATCGCGACGCTAACATACATTTAGTCTTCGCTTCGTTTATTTGCAAACCGCGTTTTTTTTACAAGCTACTTCCAGTTCTTGAAAAACTCCTCCAAGGGCCGCTTTAGACCTCGCTGTAATTAGTATGTCATCAGCGTATGCCAGGTGTTGCGCTAATCTGTTATAAATGGTGGCACCGGGGTTCGTCCTACTAGCCCGCTCTAAACAAAGATTAAACATCACACTAGATAAAGGGTCACCCTGCCTTCAGCCTCTATCTACTTTGAATTCCTCCGACAGTGAATTTTTTATTTTAACTTGTTACCTTGTGTTTTGCCACGTCATACTTATTAGCCTGATTAATTTATAAGGTACACCAAGTGCCCTTAAATCGACTAAAGCTTCTATTCTATTTACACTTGGCATCTTTTCAGTGGGCCATATATCCCAAATAAGGGAATAAACTTGTTCCACTACAGTCTCCATATTTGAGGAATTCGGCATGTACGTCTATGCCAGATGCTTTATGATTTTTAATGTCATTATTATTTCTTCGATATCTTCTTTTTCCGGTGGCGTTTCTTCGTCATGAATAAGTTCATCATTAAAATTAATATCCCCTTCCCTTTCCATGGCTGTTTCTCCATTAGTGTTAAACAAACTTTTGTTTAACATTTGGTGCATTACATATATTTTAAAATAGATGTAAATTAAAATTCAATAAAGGTGTCAACAATAACAAAAATAATTAGCAACAATGAGCACAAAATATAATTCCCTTCCGGAAACATTCATCATATGAGTATAAATTGCACCTTCTAGGAATTCATAATCTTCAAACATTATGTCACATCCGACCCGTACGTTTTGTTTAGTTCAAGTCTACGCATGCGCTTAGCTGTGGTATCCCTCCAAGTACCTGAGTTCAAAAGGACTGAGGTAAGTGAGCATGTAATCTTATTCCCGATCTTCCGCACCCTCCAGCACCTGGGTCACACTGGACCCAACCTTACCTCTTATGCTATGAATTCCTGGGTCGCTTCTGACCCACCTTATCTCTTATGCTATGGATTCTTGGGTCGCTTCCGACCCACCTTACCTTATAAATATGGTTTTGTTTTTACTAAAAAAATTTTTCATTCATCATGGTTTATTTGTTCTTCATTAGTATTCATTTTAGTTCATTAATTCATTTTAGGTTTCATTAGTAAAACAATACTTTTTATTCTTTTTTTTTTTATTTTCAATGTAAACTCATTTTAGAATTGATTGTAAAAATAAATGATTTTTGTTTTCTGATAATATATGTGTATTCAATTAAACCTCTAATTATTTCTAAGACGATTTAAAGTCTTTTGGGTCGGATCCGACTCAGCCTTACTTTCCCTGCTACAGAAATTCACCTTACTTCCAGAGGGTTAAATGTAATTTTTAATTGCTAAATTACAGATCATAATTCCTGACGTTCGAAGCCACTTGTTCAAACATGAAGAACGGACAAAATGGGTTCTGATTCTTTCGTATTTCACTCAATAAATACCTATAGTTAGACCTGCGAATCCCGTTTTTTTGGAGGACTTTGGAACTTTTTTGTAATAAATTATTTTTGGAATGACCCACAAAAAAAAAATAAAGCTGTACATTTTTTACCAATATCATATTCAATAAAGACAATTTTGACGTAGTTTGGACTATCGATTTTTCTAATGAAAGAACCATGTATTTAACACTTAAACATTATTTCTATAGTCATCTTCAACAAACCTAAATGCATTGCAAAGCCATCGGGAATACTTCAAATTTTGACCCATGACGATGTTTTTACGTTATTCGTCCCACCGCACAGTGGGGCCATTCGTCAATCTAGCGGGACAAAAGTCCAAAAATGAAGTTTGATTTTTTGATGCAGAAAGTGGTTGATCCAACAGGCTAAATGTTAGAAGATATGAAACGAAGTGAATCAGGCTGAGGCAATGTCAGTAAAGCAATTTAATAAATAACAAACTAATACCACTTCAATTCTGTGCGATTTAAGAATTAAGTTAGTATTCTTTCAAGCTCTCGACAGTGAACATCGTAATAAGTTATATTATTATTTTACATTATAAGATGAATTGCATCCAAAATAGACAGGATTGGTACATTTTATTTTTAATTTTACGGCATTTTAGATAATCAGACGGTACGCCAATTAAAAAGTCCACAAGTAAAAAAACTTATTCATGTTTTAATCTGGAACTTTTTACGTAGGTGAACGTAGATCTTAAATGATGGTTCTGTATGTCTGGGAACATTTAATTTTAGTGAATATATTGTATTTGGCTGCCCGTTTATCAGTAGCACTAAAAATTGTGTTTCAGGCAGAGTACTCTTAGTTGCGCGATTGGAATTGGCTGAAGCGTTACGGGCTGGAGGTTCCAGTTTTAACAATTCCCAGGAAGAAAAAATATATCTGGTCAATAATATAATTCGAAAATGGGCAACTCATAGAGGATGTCCAAAAAATCCAACACAAAGAGATATAAAGATACAGGAAACATTTTCCTCGGAAAATGTCTCGCACAGTAACCAATACTGACATAATGAATAATTTGTTTATTTCGTCTGATCCTTTAATTAGCTCATACGGACTACTACAAGAGAAAAATACGGCTTTCGGTAATAGTGTTCTCAATTTGCTTGTAATATCAGACGCAGATACTAGTATGGTACCCTTACTTAGTGGACAGCATATTGATGATAGTGATAATCTCGATAAAAGATGACAAATCATTATAGACTATAATTTTCTTTTCAGTTTAAAACAATATAATGTGTTTGAGTTCTGCTCGTTTTAAGTATTCGAATGTTAAAGCTTATAGTTTGATAACACATTGTCCTGATTTATATATATTATAAATTCTATTTATTTATTATTGAACAAAACTTCAGAGAAACTGTTAGTTGTTACAGAGGTGTTTTTCCAGTCATAATATTGGCATTATTATCATAAAGTAGGTATATTCATTTTTTTAAAATTCAATTAATATAATCATCTATAAATCAATAAAAAGTTTTATAAAGTTTTTTTTTTCTTAATAAAATAACTAGTCACAAATAAAATTTTAAATGTTTTATCAACCTTTCATGTCTCATTTTTAAAAACAAAATTTTAGAAGATGTAATAAAGTATAAATTAGGCCCAGAATGTAGCAATAATCAAGCAGAACAATTCACCATCCTTAAATCTCTAGAATACTTTCAAAATTTGAGGACAAAAGATAAAACTATTGCAATACTAACGGACAGTCAGTGTACTCTATACATGATAAAAAACAGACATTGTCATAATCCCATCACTGAAAAAATAAGATCATTTCTAAGACATCTACAAACTGACGATTTGCAACTAAATTTGCAACTAACAAAATTAAATCTCACAGTTTACTCTCAACAATAATGACCCGACCAGGAACATTCACAACAGACACTCAGCAAACATTATATCACGTACTGGATAAAATAATTAAAGATGACACAACAAATAATGACAATAATGAACATAGACAAATGAGACTAGACGTACTTACCCCACCCAATAACGAAGATGACGAAGGCATCCGAGATTACGAAATATTAGATACAATTAAACAATTAAATGATAAAAAAGCCTGTGGAATAGACAAAATAGACTCTCGAATAATTAAGAAAATTGCTGAAACTTTTCCAAAATTGATTACAGCTATTTATAAAATTCTATTTAAAAGAAAGGAATTTCCAAAGAACTGGAAAGTGGGTAAACTAGTTCTAATTCCTAAATCAAATTCATATTCACTTAGACCTTTGAGTATGCTTCCTGTGATGGGTAGGGTTTTTGAAAAAATATTAAAAAACAGACTAATGTACCACCTAACGACTAACGAAATACTTGACAGACATCAATTTGGATTTAGACCACAATCTGGAACTGACCAAGCCCTCAACGAACTGACTGAACAAATCAATAACACGCTCCACCAAAAAAGTAACTTATTAGTAGTTTCTTTAGACATTGCTGGAGCTTTTGACAATGCTTGGTGGCCTGCGGTTCTACATAATCTTAAAAAATATGACTGCCCAAAAAACTTATACACAATTATTCAGAATTATTTCACTGACCGAAAACTTACTGCTCAGACAAACTATCACTCAATAGAAAAGAAACTGACTTTAGGAACTCCTCAAGGATCAGCATTATCACCAATATTATGGAATGTATTAATTAATACAGTTTTCGAAACAGACTTACATGAAAATACAACGTTACTAGCTTATGCAGATGACTTACTGTTACTTATAAAAAGAAAAGACTTTGATGAACTCCAGGAAATAGCAAATCTGACACTATCAAGACTAGGACATTGGACTAGAGGTAATAAACTTAACTTTAATTTGGAAAAACTAAATTCATTATTTTTACAAGAAAAAGGAGAGTACCAGACTTAGACATACGACTCAATACAGTTAGACTAGCCCAATGTGACACAATGAAGTATTTAGGTGTACTCTTCGATAGAAAACTAAATTGGAACAGGCACTTAGACAACCTTTATAACGACACTCTACGGATGATTAACGGACTGTCAATAGCTGCTAGAGCAACATGGGGCCTTAAATCAGAGGTTTTAAAAGTAATATATGAAGCAGCTATCCTCCCTAAAATGCTTTATGCTGTACATGTTTGGCATCCAGCTGTACTTCGTAAAAAAAATGTTATAAAACTACAAAGGCTACAAAGGATCATTGCAATCAAAATATGCAAAGGATACCGCACGTTGTCATTTGATGCTGCGACATTATTGGCGGGTATTTTGCCAGTTCAATTAAAAATTGACGAATTAACGACATTGTTTAACATTAAAAATACAAAGACAGGATATAAAGACCTAACATTAGACAAAATATAAAAAAAAAAAACACAAACTGTAAGTTTTGGATACACCCTGCATCAAATTTGTGGACTACACCCAAATGTTATTCAGTGAATATCGACAAAACAGAAATCTATACGGACGGTAGTAAGGACAGCGAGAACGTTGGATGTGCATGGTTATTTAAAGCTCAAGATGGCAGAACCATAGAACATCAGTATAAACTAGAATCGTACTGTTCAAATAACCAAGCCGAGAAATTTGCTGTTTTGAAAGTTACGGAATACATAATTAACGAACCTCAAAAGACTAACACACATATTACAATACATACGGACAGTAAAATTTTAATAGAGTCGATTAATAATACAGCCATACATGACTATTTGACTGACCTAATCAGACGAAATTTAATAACCATTAAGAACAAAGGGAAAATGGTCTCTATAAAATGGGTTAAAGCACACTTTGGAATTGAGGGTAACGAAAGGGCCGATTACCTAGCCAAAGAGGCGGCTAAAAGTAATTTGTTACCTTCGTATAACAAAGTTCCATTATCATATATAAAGCGGGACATAAGTTCTGATATGGTTAAAAAGTGGGACCAATTGTGGGTGACCTCATCAAAGTCACCAAGCTTACACAGATTTATACCTCACATTACACACAACAATTACAAACACATACAAAGTAACAACTACAAACTAACACAACTAATGACAGAACACGGAAACTCTAAACAATATCTTAAACGATTTAACATAATACGATCTGACATATGTAGTGAAGACGGACAGACTCAAAATTTCAAACATGTACTTTATGAATGTAAAGCATTTGAAAGACACAGGTTTAATCTAGTAAAAAATATTATTCTCAAACATGGAACATGGCCAGAGACAGAACAAAATTTGTTCTCTAAATTTAAGACTGACTTACTCACGTTTATACGAAAGATCGACTTTGACAAACTGACAAATGATGGGCAGCGAAGGTAGTTTCTTGTTGGCTTTTGTTTTGTTTTGTTTTTGTTATTTCTTTTCTTTTTTTTTTTTTTTTTTTTTTTTTTGTGATTTTGTTTAAATATTTTTTGTTATATTACTACGTTATGTACGTTATGCTAAACTAATCATGTTAACTTTTAATAACATTGTAAAACATGTAGTATGCCTGTAAGGCATGGAACATGTTAATATACAAATAAACGGTCCTTATATGGGGATACCATGTAAGGAAAAAAAAGGAAAAAAAAAAAAAAAAAAAAAAAAAAAAAAAAAAAAAACTGACGATAACATTCAAATTTCATTCAAATGGGTAAAGGGGCATTCCGACATAGCGGAAAACGAATTGGCTGACAAGGCTGCAAAAGAGGCTTCAAAGGATACTTCCCTTCCTATATCATATAGTATGATATCCAAAGAACACTTAAAACACATGCTAAAAACACAAGCAGTAGACCAGTGGCAGACACGTTGGAACACAACACCCAAGGGAAGACATCTACATTACTTCATTCCAGACTTACGGACCTACATTAAATCAAACTCATGGACTAACTTTTACATTACACAAGGAGTCACAGGACATGCGGCAGTAAATAGTTACTTCTATCGATTTAAAATAAGAGATACTTTCCTATGTCCTTGTGATTTCACTCAAGAACAAAATATACACCACCTCATATATGAATGCAGACTACTCACTGACTACAGAACTATTCTACAGACAAAAACAGTACAGAAACTAGGACATTGGCCGGTGGATGGTCAATGTTTGATGAACAATTCATTTGAAAATTTCCAAATATTTCTTAAAAATTCAATCATTAAAATAGAGGATATAAATATGAAATATCTCTAAACCTCTAAATATTCATAAAATTTTCTCTACATAACTTTGTTGCTGTTTTTATTGAATTTTAAATTATTTATGTTATA
The DNA here is from genome assembly GCA_003667255.2 of Euschistus heros. Classification (NCBI taxonomy): domain Eukaryota; kingdom Metazoa; phylum Arthropoda; class Insecta; order Hemiptera; family Pentatomidae; genus Euschistus; species Euschistus heros. Next base: position 1,801,896 of record RCWM02000060.1, read on the forward strand.
TAACTTCTTGTTCTTTGTTTTATTTTAATTTATTTTTTTCTTGTTTATTTTTATGTTTTTTATACCTTTCAACACATGTAAAATTATAATCAAATCAAAAATAATATTTACATGTACATTGTATACTTTGTACAAGTATGGTGTGTACAGAAAAGAATAAAATCCCTTCCAACAGGGTTACTGCTGGAAGGAAAACACTAAAAAAAAAAAAAAAAACCTTTCAATAACCTTGTTTTATTTATTTCAAATTGTTCTGGATGAGAAAAAAAATATTAAATTATCCATCTTCCGTGGAAAGCCATCCTGCTCCTAACATTCATATATAACGCTGTACTCCGAACAACATATTTTCCTGATCCTTGGAAAGTATCCATAGTAAAAATTATACCCAAGCCCAAAAAGCCACCGGAACACCCTTCCTCATATCGTCCTATCCCTATCTTGCCAATTATGGGTAAAATCCTGGAAAAACTCATCTTGTATCCTATCCTAGATTCCAATCACATAATCCCAGACCACCAGTTTGGATTCCGAACATCACATTCCACAATCCAGCAATGTCATCGTGTGGTGGACGTTGTCTCCTCCGCATTGGACTGCACGGGAGCCTTTCTCGATGTAGAACAAGCTTTTGACCGAGTCTGGCACCCGGGACTGCTGTACCAACTACGAAAATGCCTACCTCCTACATACTTCCTTATCATCTGTTCCTATCTTAGTGATAGAACCTTCAAAGTTAATCATATCTTTTCCTACTCCTCTCTCTTTACCCAATCTGCAGGTGTTCCTCAAGGAAGTATCCTAGGTCCAATCCTCTACACGGTGTATACAGCTGACATCCCGACGCATCCTAGCACCATCCTCACCACGTATGCTGATGAGACGTGTGTGTTATCAGTAAACAATAATCCCTTCATTGCCTCCCAGACACTCCAATCCCATATCATAAAACTTCAAGAATGGTGTCAAAAATGGAGAATCAAAATAAATCCAAATAAATCACATCAAATAACCTTCACCCTCCGTCGTAAACCCACGACTTCCTGTCCTACGATATTCTTTAACGATGTTCCGCTAATCCCCGTTGAACAGATCCGCTACCTAGGACTCCATCTGGACAAACGTCTTACTTGGAATCCACATACAAGACTAAAACGACAAGAAACAGCCCGTCGCTATCGACTACTTCAACATTTACTTGAAAAACGCTCCAACCTTCCAATTAATTACAAAAGACTCATTTACATGACAATAATTAGACCAATTTGGACATACGGAGTTGAGCTTTGGGGCTCCACTAAACCATCCAATTCATCTCGTATCCAATCCTTACAATCCAAAATCCTTAGAAAAATCCTAAATGCTCCTTACTTCGTCACAAATAAACTTATCCACAAAGATCTTAATATACCTTACGTTTCTGACTTAGCTCAAACCAGATATCAATCCTTTCACAGCAAACTTCACAACCATTCAAATCCATTAGTATCACAACTTGCATCTCATTCCATTCCAGATAACCCTCCGAGGCGCCTGAAAAGAAGATGGCCTCGGGACCTTCTAATATAGTGCTTTATCATGTAGAACCTTAATAAGTGCTACCAATGGGTAGTTGCTTTAAAAACAAGTGACGTGTCATTTTTATCTATTTCATCACATTTACATGATGTATTTTATTTTTTGTATATACAGTTGTAAATTTCAATAAATAATTTAAAATAAGAAAAAAAAAAAAAAAAAAAAATTATCCATACGATCGCTTTCAGACTTTTGTCCCGCTAGATTTACGAATGTGTGCACCCACTGTGCACCGTGTGGCATAGATAGCTTTCGGGTGACCTGTGTGCTAACTTTTAAATATTACCGCTGTGCGGTATATAAATTACGACACACGTACGCCATACAATTACTTCCAAGCTTAAAGTTCATATTCCGCACTACAAGATTAATAAAGTATTATAAATAGTAAACTGATCCGTAATCGATAGTATAAAAAAAATCTTTTTAGAAAAAAATGTGGCTCACTAACGGTATGTGGCCTGTGTGCGACGCACACTCACACAAACCCTCGCTACACCATTGGATTTCAGTTTAGTTCAAAATATATTAGACCAAAAGCTATAAACAAAATCTAAATACTAATCATTCTAGTAGTATGTACTTTTTGTATAAAAAAGCAAAAATAAAAAAAACATTTGTTTAACATTACTTATCTCTCAGTGAAAATGAAACAGCTTTGTTTTTCCAATATTTGTTTACCTTAAACTATTTTACTTTTTAAACTAATGTGTCTAAAGTGTTTCGCTCTTTGCAAAGAGCTTTGAACTAAATCTGCCGTGTATTTGAATTTTTATTTTCGATAATGGGGGCACACACAACGTAAAAGAACGCGAGTAAGTCATTCAACATTTTGATAACGGGAAATTTTTAAATCAAATTGCCGAAATAATTAAAAAGCCGTTCAACTGTCAATCATACAGGGAAGAGATTTAAGAAGGGAAGGCGCATACCTAGAAAAAATAAAGAATAAACTGAGGTCCATGTACAGATAGTAAAAAAAAATCTGTGTACACATTTTTTTATAAATCGAGTTGCTTAATTTTGAAAATTTATTGATGAATTTAATTACCAACTCATACATATCAACCAAATTTTTTTTTGTTGACGTAATCACGGAATTACAGTAATTTATTAAGAAAATATATGCTAAAAAAGTCTGTGTACACTATTCCTAATCAGAAAAGATTCAATCAAAACATGTCCGATCAGATAATTCTTTTTTTTTCTATCAGAAAGCTGTTAAATTTACTATGAGACCTCATCTATGAAATTTTGATCAAGTCCCATGATGTACTCACGCCATCACGCTGAGAACTCCACACTCTTGTGAAATCCACTTTTTTTCAGTATATTTCTTGCTATAACTCCGAAACTATTTACGAGAAATGGGTGTTTTACGGAACTTGTTTAAAATTTCAAGCATAGATCGGATAGTAAATTTAACCAGCGTTTGAACGAAAAAAATAAATTTTTAATCGGACAAACAGTTTCGGAGTTGGAATAAAAAAAAAAAAAATACAGAAAAACGCGTTTACGCGGAGTAGTGTGACTCACCGCAAGTTAGCCTATCTCTTCAATTTTTCCCTCCCCTACAGCTTTAAAACTATTGATTTGAGAAAAAAAAATTCATAGTAAATTTTTTTTCCAAATGAGATTGGTTTTAATAATATAAAGAACACAAAATGAACCACAAACAACGGATTCTGAATTATTTGATCAAACAACTGTGAACTTACGATTTTCAACCCTTTCCCCTCTCCCCCATGCGATAACCTGAGATATACGACATAATGTCTGTTCAAGCTAGTATGTAGGTATATAAAACAATGTTCGATGATGAGGTAATTCCCAATTATGCTATTTCTTTTTCATAAATAAATTATTTAACAATAACAAAAATAAATAAAATTAGATTGTTTGATAAATAAAACATAAAAAGACAGAACAGTATTTTCCCCCAGAGCCCAATTAAATTGTAGCAAATCTAGTTTACTTTAAAAGTATGTAGAGTAACTACACCTATCAGACGCTTCCTTAACTGACATATTGAGCAAAAACTGAAAAAATTCTGAAACTTTTAGCATTAACAAAGATTTTTTCCCGACTTTCGCAAATTTTCTGTAAAATCTCGACTTATTCCCGACCATGCATAATTCCCGACTAGTAGACACCCTGTATAAAGAAACTGGAAACTTTCACAGTCGGTCAAGATGTGGACGTCCGGAAAAACATAAAAGGGTTCATATAAGAGAAAATTTTAAAATTATTTACAAAGAACACCTCAATCGCAGGTATATTAGAAAATTATTATAACATTAAAGCAATAAATCAACCAGTGCAAAATATCATTAAAAAAATTATCAGGATATATATAACTCGCGGTGTACCAGAAAGAAACCCTTTATAAGTAAAGTGAGTAGGGTGAAACGACTAAAGTTTGCAAAAGAATATGTTAACTTGCCAAATAGTTTCTGGGAAAATGTTTTATTCAGTGATGAATGTAGATTTAACATTTTTCTGTCTGATGGAAAAGTCAAGATATGGCGGAAACCTAAAACAGCCCTAGTAACTAAAATTTTTTGGAGGAATCATTGTCTGGGGGTGTTGTAAGAGTGCATCTGGGGTGGGAAAGCTTAAGGTGATTAATGGAATTATGAATCAATATGTTTATGTGGACATATTAAGACACAACTTAATATCAAGTGAGAAAAAACTTGGTATTGGATCAACATTTGTCTTTCAGCGAGCCAATGATCCGAAACATCAAGCGAGAAAAGAAATAGCTCTTCTATAATGTACCAAGGCAATTAAAAATGCCACCACAAACTCCAGATATGAATCCTATCCAGCATGTATGGGTCGAAATGAAAAGAAGTCAAAAGAAAAGGAGAATTAAGAATAAATCACAGCTAAAGGAAACATTATTCGAAGGGTGAGAAAATATCCAGCCTGTGGTAACAAAAAAATAGTCTCAGCAATGAACACTGAGTAAGGGAAGTAATACAAAACAAGGGGGGTTTTTACAGACTATTAACCTTAATTTTTGTTAACTTTTACATTTTAAATAATCAGTTTCTGAAACATGATTCAGGTGTACACAGACTTTTTTGCATATGAAAAAATGTTTTCTTGTTTATCGTTATACAATTCACTTTTCTTTTCTTTTTTTTTTTTGCAACCTTTTTTTTATTTTCTTTAATATAAAACTAAGCAAAATCGCCGTTTTTTCCCCAATTATAGTCCTCTTTTAATAATTATTACACTAAAGTTATATACGAGTATGGTATACACAGTCTTTTTCTACTACCTATATAAATTAATAGCAAACATTTTTTTTTTTTTTTTTTTTGAGAGAGAGAGGGTAGTCTGTTTTTTTTTTTTTTTTTTTTTTTTTTTTCTTTATTTCTTATATAATTAGTATTTACAATTCACAAAATTATATGCTGTACCAAGAAAATAAACCAGACTCAACTTAAAATATAATACTAATAATAAACTTAAATATATGTGATGTAATCATAATTTATAATGAAAGAAAAATATACGGAAAAAAAACTTTTAACAAGGGTAGTCTGTTGCATTCATTGTAAATGCCTAACAATCCATTTAAATCCCTAGTTTCAGCTCCAAATAAAAACTATAGTCAAAGGCTTTAAGCTCATTGACCATATAAGGAGGTTATATACATATAAGTGTTTTTAACACACATACTAACTACTTGCTCATATATTTATTGATCATAAGGTCAGAAACTTATAAGCTAAACACAACACCTTAGTATTTAGATCCAGGACCAGGACACAAAGCCATAAATGGTCACATTGGTCTGAGAAGAATCATCATTCCTTTCAAAAATACACATGGTTTCTCAAAAATCAAACTCATTTTTCAAAAATTTTAATTAGTTAAAGCCCACTTATAAATTCCAAAATAAAGCCACCTTTTGTGTTTTATAGAAAAAAAATGCTAATTTTAAAAATTTAAATAAGTGTTTTAGAAAATATAGAATAAATTAAGACCAAAAGAAGATCTTAAAAAATAATAATAATAAAAATAAATTAGGTAGAACTATAAAATAAAAAAAATAGTCCTCAAGACATGGTTGGTAGCTACACTTGAAACATAATGACTAGGGCTGTGAAATATATGCACTTGCATATTTCTCCTAACTAACTAAAACATCTAATATTACCAAAATATATATGTTTTGAGGCATTTGGAATAAATTTGAGCTATTTTTAATTTGCATATTTTGCCATAAATGCATATTTTTACATATTTTGAACTAGACTTGCATATTTATCTACATATCTGGCATATCAGCATTTGACATTTGAATTTTTTTAATGTTTCCGAGTAGAAAAAAAATAAAATATAGATAAAAACCGAAAAGTACTATAAAAACTCCTCCCATTCTTTTTTTTCGCCAAATCATTGAGTTGGTATGTGTTGAAGTGCCGATTCTTCGGTTACAGCGAACTTTCGATCGCATTTGCTTATTTTAGAATTGTTTAAGTTGATTAATATCTCGTTTATAGTTCGCTCAAATAAGTGGAATATTATGACCACTTTTCATCGCACCCTTCTCCCTTCCATCATTCCATTACACAATCTCTCACACAGTGTTCACCGAGACATATTATTCGTAAACTGTTCTTGTGTGTTAACCTAAAATACCGAAAGTCACTCCTTCAAAGACAAAAGATCTTGTTTGAAAGTACGTAGGTGAGCTTTCAAATGAGACTTTCAAGAGTGGTGAAGCGTTTTATATTTATATGATATAGAGCGGTCGTTTGGTGTAGAGCGTTTTAAATCTATTTTGAGGCCCAACAGACCATCTATTTTGTTCGAAAACCTGAAAAAGTGGTTGTCTGCAATTCAAATCTACAACAGTGTACCAAAACAATATAAGTATTTTGGTTGTGATTGTTATTTAAGTTTTCTGGAAATTAATTTCCTGATTTTTTTTCATTTTTAATGTTCTCTGTTTAACGTGTTTTATTAAATTTAATAAAGGTTTTTAACATTTGTTTTTTAATATTAGCTTTTTCATGTTTTCTTCCTTATGTTCCCCTTGTCAACACAAGTAGTTATTTGAACTTGAGTTTGTACTTAAGTATAGGTACGTATGGCGATTTTTTTATTTTTCCAATAGTGCAGATAGTTGCATATTTTCCGTATTTAATTGCATATTTTACCCAAAATCTCTTCATATATAAGTGCATATTTTTCAGTTTTTATTGCATCTCAATCACAGCCCTAATAATGACCAATAAGAATAATAGGCCAAAAACCAACCAGATGAATAAAAAAAATCAAAGCTTACAATGTATACAGAATGTCCCAGACATAGTGTTAAAAAAAAAAAAAGGGTAATACTGCATGCTAAACGGGGTAGAATGACGCATAAACTAGTTTCGTATCTCAATCTGTTGAGGAGATAGAATTCTTTTTGTATTTATTTTTTAAATCTTTATTTTTTCTGAAAAATGGCAGTTTTCTCTACTTTGGTTTAGCGTAGAAACAAAAGCGATGATATTTTCTTAATCAGCATAAAATTTTCTAAAATATGACATAGGTCTAGTTATTTTAAATTCACTTTTAGAGGGCCTTTTAAAATTGAATGTGAAAATTTCTCACTCCCCACTGGAGAAGCCGTCAAATTTCCTAAAAACTGCAGAATTTAGTTAGCTTTTTAGTGGTGTAACTCATGATGCAATTGCACTTCACCTTTTGAGTCTAACAGAAGTTTTTCTGAAGAAAAACACGCTAGAGAATAAATGCTTGATTGCTTCACGTACCTATTTTATAGTTAGTTTTTGAGTCATATTGGCTGTAACCTTTCCATTGAACATCTTTCATCATGTTTTGTTACAGCTACACGTTTAACATGAAGATTATTTTCTGATAATTTTTTTTGAAGACTTTCTATAGATTTCAGGATGGGTTTTCTTATACTTCTGTACAGTCCCTCTAAGTACAGATGGGTGATTCTTAGAATATGTTTTTACAGCATATCCTTTAACTTCGGGTTGGCTTTCTTTATGTTTGTTAACCACTTTTCTGCTAATTTCAGCGTGATTTGTCATGTATTTCTTAACAGCTTCCCTGTTGACCTCTACATGTGCTTGAATATATTTTGCAGCCGATTTCTTGAGTTGTTTGTTGTGAACTGAATCTGTGAATCATTCCCTACGTTGTTGTTATGATATTAGGTAACACTGATTGCGTAAAAACCTCCCAGCAGTGTTATAATAGTCATACTGTAATATTCTTGTGATCTATATCAATTAATATATGTTCTTATCTCATAACCTGTTCATTAAATGTGTTGCATTAGTTTACACCTTATTCAAAATATACAACAGTATTTTGGCGACGAGGTAAAAACGTAAAATGGATCAGAAACAATTTAGCTCGCTTCTTAATGCCTTTAACGAGGCCCAAAAAAACTTGGTTGAACAAGTTATCTCCAAGTTGAACAAGCCAGCAGAGTCGGTAAGTCAAAATTTACCTTTTTCTATACCGCTATTTGAAAGTTTTGACAGCAAACAAGAGATTTTCAAAAACTACATCGAACGGTTTGAAACTTACCTAGGGGCACGGAATGTCGTCGATGAAACAAAAAAGGCCCAACTATTGTCAGTATCAATTGGGCTTGCTCATTACAATAATTTGTCATCATTCTTAGGACAAGACAACCCTATCAACGAATTAAAATATGAAGACCTAAAAAAACATTTCACTCAAATGTTAACACCCCCACGTAACGTTGTAATCTCTCAGCACTATTTTTTCAATACCTACCAGAAAGAAAACCAATCTATAGCAGAGTATGTAGCATCACTAAAAAGAGATCTTCCAGACTGTCAGTTTTCTGTTACATGTGAATGTAACAAAATAGTCTCAGTAAATGATTTATTTTTACGTACACAGTTCATACGGGGTTTAAAAGATGACAGGATTAGAGAGCAACTACTACAATCAGATGGAGATCAATTCACCCAAATTCTAAAAAAGGCCACAGCCTTGGAAGCTGCCAGACTTGATTCGGCAATTTTAAAATCTAATACAACTGGGGTGAATAAACTTGCTAAACAAGGATACATGCCACATAGAAATGTGCGTTCTACATCATCTCACAACGATTATGCCTCTCCAAAACCTGGATACCAAAATAGATCTGATTTGCAATCTCGGTCACCTCCAAAACTGAGAAGTAGCCTTGACTACAAATACCTAGGAATCGACAAGTTATGCATTCGCTGTTCAAGTAAATCTCACAAAGCCAGTCAGTGCCCAGTGGAATATTCAAAACTATTCTGCTCAGCTTGCAGCAAACCTGGCCATGTAAGTAAAGTATGCATCACCACTCTCATGCAACAGAAGCGAACTAAAGCAGTCCATCATACAGATCTCAGCGATCCTGAAACTGAACCGTACGAGTGCCCAACCAATTGCATCTCACAAGATGATTTCTTCTTCAACTCTGTTGTTGATATCTACTTAGGGGGAACGCCACATTCAAAGGACTCTCAAAAGTATTTTGTGACATTAAAGATCGAGAACAAATATCAAACATTTGAAGTTGATTCAGGAGCGGGTTATACCCTCTTACCTGAGCAATGTTTTCAAAGACTAAGTATACCTCAGGCACTCAAACCTACTGAAATTCAATTCCGCTCATACACCGGATCAATTTTTCGTCCCATCGGAACTGCCCAAGTGAATGTGGAGTACCAAGGTAAACAATTTTGTGAAAATATTTTCATTGTCAGTAATGATTTTACACCTCTCATTGGTAGAACCTGGATCAGGCACCTCAACATAGTTCTTCAAGATCTTGACAGTCATGATGCCACCATTCAATCTGTAAACCTGATTGATTCTACTGTTGATGGCATACTGCTTGAATACAAAGATATTTTCGAACCCAAGATAGGATGTATTCCAAACTTCTGCTGTTCCCTAAAGCTAAGAAAAAATTCTAAACCTACTTTCCTGAAACCAAGGGACATTCCGCTGGCGCTTCGAGATAAAGTTAACCTAGAGCTTGATTTACTAGAAAAGCAGGGGTTATTTCCAAAGTCGAATGTTCAGATTGGGGATCACCATTGGTTGTGATACCAAAAAGCGATAACACAGTTAGGCTATGTGTTGATTACAAAATTGCTGTAAACCCTCAACTCCAAGGTTCTCATTACGTTATCTCAAGAATTGAGGATGTTTTAAACACCCTCCGTAACTCTGAATATTTTTGTTGCATTGATCTATATAAGGCATTCCTGCATGTTGCAGTCGACAAAGAGAGCCAAATTATACAAACAATTTCAACGCATAGGGGAACCTACAGAATGAACCGTCTTAGTTTTGGCATAAAGACAGCACCCAGCGAATTTAATCGCATCATCGAGAGCATTTTATCTGGCCTAGATGGTGTTGCGACATATTTTGATGATATTGTCATTCATGGGCCCTCCTATGAGCTCTGTAGACAGCGCCTTGTCGCCTGTCTGGATCGCCTCCGGGCCTACAACTTACATGTCAATAAAACTAAATGCACATTTTTCCAGACTGAGGTATCGTACCTTGGATACATCATAAGTAAAAACAAGATTTCAAAATCCCCAGAAAAAGTTAAGGCAGTCATGGGAGCACCACGCCCTGAAAATACTGATGAGGTACGACGTTTTTTGGGTATGATTACTTATTACTCCCGATTTATACCCAACTTATCAACAAAAACTGCTCCACTTAGAGAACTTCTTACAAAAAACCAAAAGTTTCATTGGACGCCAAGCTGCGAATCATCATTTCGACAATTGAAACATGAAATTGCCAGTGAAAGAGTACTCGTACCTTTCGATCCTACCTTACCACTTGTGCTCGCCTGTGACGCTGGGCCTGTGGGTATCGCTGCAGTCCTCTCACATCTTAAAGTCGGTGTAGAACAGCCGATCAGCTTTATATCTCGTTCATTGACATCTGCTGAGCAAAATTACAGCCAACTAGACCGTGAAGCCTTATCAATATTTTGGAGTTTTCAAAAAATTTGTATGTACTTGTATGGGCGCAAATTTACATTAATCACTGACAATAAACCCATCATGCACATTTTTAATCAAACTTCAAAACTTCCCCCCATAACATCAGCACGGTTGCTTAGATATGCCACCTACCTAAGTGGGTTCGATTACAATATCATACACAGATCGGCAGATAAACATCTTAACGTTGACTATTTCTCTCGAGCACCTCTTGCCAACACACCTAACCACCCTGATGAAGAACACGTCATTCAAGAATACGTCATCAACCAAATATCATCAACGACGATCAATAGCAAAACCATCGCCACCGAGACTTCAAAAGATTCAGAACTCTCGAAACTTAGGGCTGCACTACACTCCGGTGCAAACACGGATCCAATGTACTGCTTACACTCTGGAATAGTGTTCCGTGGCCTTCGCGTTTATATTCCCATATCATTAAGACCAGAGATTCTAAATGAATTACATTTTACACACTTGGGAATATCTAAAATGAAATCCCTGGCTCGCCGATATTGCTACTGGCCAAATATTGACCAGGATATCGAAAGACATGTTAGGTCGTGTGCAGCATGTTCCCAGATCAAAAACAATCCACCCAAAGAAGTTGTCCATCCATGGGAAGAGCCAGATAAGAACTTCCAACGCATCCACATTGACTATGCCGGTGTTTTTCTAAACCATTATTACCTTATAGTAGTCGATGCAAAATCTAAATGGCAAGAAATTAGAATCACAAAAGAAGCTCCTACCTCTTCCAAGACAATTGAATTTTTGAATGACATATTCAGTTATCACGGTCTGCCAGACATATTGGTTTCAGACAACGCGAGTATCTTCACTAGCACGGAATTCTCCAATTTTTGTGTTTCAAATGGAATCTATCAAAAAACTATCCCCCCCGGACACCCCGCTACAAATGGATTGGCAGAGCGCTATGTACAAATTCTCAAAAACAAGTTAAACTGCATGAGCGACAGCAAGATTCCAGTTAAACATCTAGTGCGTGACATCTTAGCTCGTTTCCGGGCGACCCCGCTCCAGTCTGGGAAGTCACCTGCTGAAAACTATTTAAATAGACAACCCAAAATTAAATTAGACTTACTCCGACCACCCACTCCACATATCCGCACTTCAACTCAAGCTGCAAAGCGAAATTTTGGTGTGGGAGACCGAGTGTTGTCGAAAAGTTACATGGGAAGCAAGCCATGGGAGTTCGGTACTATCACACGGGTCCTAGGAAAGCTGACGTACCTTGTCAAGCTTGACAAGGGACCCAACATCAAACGTCACACGAATCAACTACGAAAATCGGAGGTGGAGATACCACATAGTAGGAGTGACATAACATCTGATGTCCGGCAACCGCCATTTGTTACAGTGTCTGAAGGACCTGCTTTATCACCCAGTACCACTGAACAGACAGATTTTCCTGCTTCAAGACCTACACCACCACCTTCAAGATCTACTAATGGACCTGGTTTATGGTGCAGTACCACAGAACAGGAGGATCCTCCTGCTTCAATACCTTCGCCACCTTATTCAAGAGCTACCCGAGTGAGAAAGCCGCCTGCATACTTAAAGGACTTCGTTCGAAATTAAAACTCTTACTTTTCTTCAAATTAAGTGTGGGAGAATGTTATGATATTAGGTAACACTGATTGCGTAAAAACCTCCCAGCAGTGTTATAATAGTCATACTGTAATATTCCTGTGATCTATATCAATTAATATATGTTCTTATCTCATAACCTGTTCATTAAATGTGTTGCATTAGTTTACACCTTATTCAAAATATACAACAGTTGTTTACTTCTAGATTGATGGGTTTACTTCAATGTTGCAATAGACTCATCTGAACTGAGAAAAAGGTATATTCTAGGTTCAAGGAATGAAATTCAGAAATGCTAGGTACAACTTGGGCCTGGTTGAGAAAAGCCGATTATCTTGTGACCGGAAAACTGAGGGAAGAGTAGTTGGGGACGAAGCTACTGGTGAAGGAATGTTGCTGGTAAGGAATATTGAACTGGCCTTACATGTCATCACCAGAGAACATAAGTCTTTTAATAGCTTCTCGTCACGAAACAACTCAAATTTGTAAGGGTCCACCTCTGCAGCCACCATGAGTTCACTGAAAGTACCATATTATAAGGTTTCGACATCGATCGTATTTTTGTTTGTTTACAACTATAAGGAACTTAATTTGTGGTCAAAGTGTGCAGCTTAAATATCTAACCTATTTTTTAACTTAGTTTATCTTCAAATACCATATGACAATTAATCTATTATTCACCCGATAAAAATTGTAATCGTATTTTTTGCGAATTAGCCGCGATCCAGGCCGATTTTTTAAAATTCCTTTCTTAGCGAACCCCTACGGCCCTAGAAGAAGCTACATATCGAATTTCATTCCAATCTGTTCGGTGGTTTATGAGATTTCGTGTTAAATGAGTGGTATTAGACAAATATATAATAGATTAGGTAATCGGCAAGAATTTAACTCCTATAAATAAGATCCTCCTAACTCCCTATAAATAAGATTTTTTTTTTTTTTTTTTGGGGGGGGGGGGGAAGGGAGGACTTACCACCAATTGCATCATGAGTTACACCAATAAAAAGCTAACTAAATTCTGCAGTTTTTAGGAAATTTTACGGCTTCTCCAGTGGGGAGTGAGAAATTTTCAAAAAATATTAAAAATTTAGGTTTTAATAAATGTTTTGAGTTTTGCGCGTTAAAAGGCCCTCTAAAAGTGAATTTAAAATAACTAGACCTATGTCATATTTTAGAAAATTTTATGCTGATTAAGAAAATATCATCGCTTTTGTTTCTACGCTAAACCAAAGTAGAGAAAACTGCCATTTTTTAGAAAAAATAAAGATTTTAAAAATAAAAACAAAAAAAATTCTATCTCCTCAACAGATTGAGATATGAAACTAGTTTCTGCGCCATTCTACCCCGTTTAGCAAGCAGTATTACCCAATTTTTTTTTTTTTTTTTTTACACTATGTCTGGGACACCCTGTATATTTAGGCAAATTGGCATGAAATGAAAATGAATCAAATAAAAAAATAAATTTTATTTATAGACTTATTTTCTTCTGAGAGTAACAAGGATTTACTATTTAACAAGCACAATTACTAATAAACTTGTCTGGTTGCATCATCACTTATCAACATATAGTAGATCCAAAAATAAAATAAACATTTAATGATAGCAGTAAAATAATAAAAATTGAGTACTGAATCATTTTTAATTTATTAGCGCATGCTATAAGTATAGAATCACAAGAATATTGTTCAGTCTTTATAAATTAAAAGAAACTTGAAGACACTGAATAATAAAAGGGGATACAGATTGATACCAATAATTTCTTATACATATATATCATCTTACATTTAAGCTTAATATTTATCATAAATACTTAAGTGCATTATGCACATTATGTGCAATATATAATGTATTATTTGGTATCAGGCCTTGAAATGAAAAATTAACCTTTATTATTTATCAGTTCAGACGTGGCTGATACAATTCACTTACTGGTTCCAAGTGCTACATTTATCCAAAACATTACTTAAACAATTTTCTTTAATTAACAGAAAACACACACATGAATTACTAAAACCAATCATAATTAAACTAGAAGCATCCAAGTTCTTATGTCTTAGGTAAACAACAAAAAGAAAAATATTTTTCAAAAAATATAAAATTGGTGTACAAGGAAATATTTAATTGACACCAAATTTAAATATAATTCATAGAAAGTCAAATCTATCCTAAAAAAAAAAACAACCAACTTCAAAAGTTTAAATGAATGTATTAGTTACACAATAAAGAATAAATTAACAGTAGAATATCGATAGCTGTTTCCTATAAATTTGAGCCTAGTAAATATTGTTATTATTGTAAATATTCATTTCATTTATTTACTTTATATACAAATGATTCATAACTGTTATACAATAATGACAATTAGAGAATTTGTTAGAATAAAAAAAAAGGATGAAGGATGACATGTAGGGTATGATGGAGAACCTGTAATGATCAGTAATCCTGACTTCATCTCAAGGTTATTTTTTTGTAAATAAGATCTACAAACTTTGCTTTAATAAAATTTAATTTTAATATTTCAGGTTGGTCATGATCTCATATAACTTCAAGTAATCGGGATTCTACTGCATATATATGAACTTGGTATTTCAAAACTCACAAGGACCACACATGTTATCTATACATAAAATTTAGGTGGATTTTAATGATATTAATTCACTATTTCATTCTTACGTCTTATGTTTTATGATTTTTTCTGACTCAGATAAATACAATCTTGAAAATACTTTTTAAACTGTATATAATGTATTTTTGAAATGTTTACATTAACAGTTTTTAACTATTTCTTAATGAAGCAATATGAAAGATAAATTCTATTTAGAAACATCTTCATGATGCTCTTATGGAGCATTTTTATTCAAGTGAATGTAAGAATGATAAAGATATTAAAATGTATATATATTGACTTTCACGGTTCAAAAACTAAATTAAAAAAAAAAAAAAATCACAATTAGTGGATAATCTATTTTTTAAAAAATACTATACCTATTAATTATTTAAATCTAAGTCAATTATAAAAATAAACAAAGGAAGCAGTAATAAAGATCATTGAAGAGACAGAATAGGAATATTTGTGGTTCCATCAACACAAACAGGGAATACATAACTATTAAGTAACTTAAATATATATGATATATACAATGTTACTACAAATTTTAACATTTAATAACTTAACAAAGAATAAACATACCTCATTTGTTTCTGTAAGACATCATTTACATAAACTCATAAATAAAATATATAATAATTGTTTGCAATCCAATATAATTCTTAAACAATGAACTTTCAGTCCAATTAAATCACAAACAGCAATATAAAAACTAAAATTTCATTATATTTATAACAAAATAATAAATAAATAACAAAATAATAAATAAATCAGGAGTAAATTAATTTGCCATTTCTTGAGGTTCCATACAATTATTACAATATATAAACATACTGTTTATATACAAGCTGAATGCTCCAAAGAAATCCAAAAGTGGGCAATTATCGAATGAAGCAAACATATGTTCATGATGCAACATGGAAAGAATAATTTAATCCAGGGGATTTACACCACTGAATGGACTTTTAATTGAAAAAAGAAGTGACTCAGTTTTCAAAAATTTATACAGGATAAAATTATGTTCAGACAAGAATATACATGATCTAATATTTACATACATATATATTTACATTCTAATATCCTGTTGCAAAGCTGCATGAAATTATTTGAATTATTCAAATAACTGCAACCCACATAAGCCTCTATTTCATTGACTTTTTTGTTCCTTTTCCGAAGTAAGTATCTAACAAAAGACCGGAAAACACACACACAACAGCTATCCATTGCCTTAAATGAAGAGAATGTCCGAACAGAATGATAGAACTCAATACCGTAAAAAATTTTCTAACTGTGGTTATCACTGAAACACTAAGCGTACCAAATTCAATTATACCCTTGTAAATAAAATATTGTCCAAGGGCAGCACAAATTGACATCCCAAAAATTAAAGTTAATGTACTAGGATATTTCTGTATAAAATTAAGGCATTCAATACCTTCTCCAGAAAGTACTATAATAGTGAATGTCATCAAAATAACCCACTTGTTAGTCTCCATCATTAAATAATTCGAATTAGGCTTGTGTTTAAACATGAGTTTTTCTTGTAGCGAATTCAAAATACCATCCATAAGTAATGACAAGGCCAATAATAATTCACCAATTCCTAAAGTACTACTAGAAGCAGCTGCTTTTTCACTATTATAGAAAAACGTACCCACACCAAACACTATAAGGAATACAATGATATATTTCCGAAATGGGTACGTCTTCTGACCAGAAATAACTGCTGTTAACATAACTGGTATGGGTTTACTTGATTTAGCTAACACCTGTGCAGGATAAGAAACCCACTGGAGTGCCATAAAAGAAGAAGACATAGCTAGTATTTGAAGTAAGGCTAATGCACAAAAACATAAAGTTGATATTGGTTTTTCAACAGTATATGGGTCAATAGCTCTGATAAATAAAGTATAAGGATAACATACCATAGCATTAACGAACAATAATGTCATTACGAATACAAATTTGTCCCCATCACCATAAACACCTTTTAAGAGTTTTTCTTGCATTGTGGCGAAAAAGAAATAAATCGTAAATATTCCAGCAACAATATACACAAACTTTGGACTGAACATGTTGCTTGATTCACTTAATTATAGTTAAAATATCACTCAAGTTCTTCGAAAAATGGTCTTCTATTGCACTGTCTAATGACTGTTAACACGTGTCAACATTTTAAACTAAGTAACAGCTCTGGAAAGCCACGTACGGACAGCCGGTTGGCTGCTCTAATCTTACGAAAACTTTTTCTTATTTTTGAAACTTATAGCCTGAAGTCTGCATAAATGTAATACCAACCTTAAATCAGAATCAATTGGATTTTAATGACAACTTAAATGCTTTGTTTATGAAAATTTCGCCTAACCGAATATTGCATTGCGATTATAATTTTTTCTTGTATTAAGTCTTATTGATATTATAATAATAAATAACTTAACAAAAATGATTTAATTTACCACATACTCATTTCAAAAATAAGATTCCAACTGTAATAATTATTGTTAATTATAGGAAGGTTTTAAAACATTCATTATGATCTTCTGTCTTAACTTCATGTAATTTCCTGATGATTTGACATTGTAAAATAATATTAAATCTAAAATTGCTGGTGCTCTTATTTAAACATGAAAAGTTTAATATTTTGTTTATTTGAGAGTCCATTAGGAGTTTCTTTATTTAACGGGAGTTTCTATATTATATGCATTGGATCTAATAGTAAATTTTATCAGCTTTCAGAACAAACAAAAATGAATTTTAGATGGAACAAATAGTTTCGGATTTATACGGAAAGATGTGCTAAAAAATCTTGGATTTCACAACAGTACTGGATTTTTAGTGTTCTGGCATGGATAATTTACGCATTTTAATCAGAATTTAATATGTAGATTCTAATAGTAAGTTTAACCAGCTTTGAAATGAAAAAATAAATAAATTTAGGATCAGATGAATAGTTTTGTAGTAAGAGTGATAAATGTGCCGAAAAATCTTGGATTTTACACGGTATTTTTAGCGTGCTGGCGTGTGTATTTGAAGGGTCAGTTTAAAACTCAAGATATGGAGTCTATAGTAAATTTAACCAACTTAAAGATGATAAAAAGTAATTTTGGATCGGACTAATAGTTTTGGAGTTAAAGCAATGAGAGTACGGTAAACGTGTGTACGCGGAGAAGTGGCCAATTTCTACATTTTTCCCGTGACAACTTCGCGAAAAATGGTCCGATTTCGGAATTGTTTTTTTTTTCACTTCGTTGGTACTGGGTCCAGATACAATGTACAGTGTACAAAGACTTTATTCGAAAACAGCTTAATTGGCTTGGTATAGGTAAAAAAACAGGAATAACCGGTATTTTTTTTTTGTTTGTTGCGATTTTGAGTATGATGCCGTCGCGACGGCTGCCGTATTCGTATTACGCAAACGAAAACATTTTTTTTTATTTAGCACAGAAACCTTGATGAAGGTTTACACTGTAAGCCAAAACGTCGGCACGATAAATTAATACTGTTTTCTGTGTTACCTTGGCCTCACAACTCACTGATCTACCCCATCGAAATAAAAAAATAATAGCCAACTCTGTATTACAGAGAATTTCCTGTGTCTTTTCCCAGATAAAAGCTCCTGTCCATCTCCGCCCAACTTATTATAGGATATATATTTTTTTTAAAAAAAGCTGATTCAATTTCATTGAATTTACACTTTTTTATTTTTTCATTCAGTTCTTTGATGGTCCATTCAATTTTATGTATATAGAAAAGAGAATGCTACAATGAGTAAAGTATGTCACTACAACTATTTTGCATAAAACTAACGTCATATTTGTTTTTAACTTCTGATAAAAGAAAAAAACAAAACAATTTCTCATGAAAATTTAGAGAACTCAAACCAAACTCATATAGTAGGGAATAGATCAGTTTACTTCAGGAATGAGGAATAGGGAAAAGGTAGTTTACTTCAATTGGAGTGGGCCGATTTTTTAGACATTTTCAAAGTAGCAGAATGATTATTCATATGAATAAAAAGAGGAAGATATCCTCTTTTGAACCAGTAAAAAATATTTTAAAATTGGACAATTGTCCTGAAGATGGAGAGTTCCAAGATGAAATATATATTCTTGTCCTACAAATGTTGCCCCTTCCTAAAACAACAAAGTAAAGAAATTCTTTTGGTTCTCACTGATAATTTAAACATAATGGTTTTATGGTGTGTTGAATCAAAATCTGATAATAGTTTTAGTATGGGAATACCCATGAAGCTAATTTACTCATAAACTTAAAATTGTTTAATTTGTTTTACCAAAAAATATTGACTTTTTTATATTTACATTATTCACCTGATCTACTCTAAAATAGAAATATTTTACACATTCCATTTTTTTCCAGCTCCTGAGACCTATTGGACAAAAAAAAAAAAAAAATTATTTAGATGTATAATCATCAAAGGTTTTGGTTTTAAGTCGGAGTAAGACAGTCCTGAAGGTCCTCTGGATAGTACTTTGAAATGAATTAGTGGGTTCCTCTACTTATACAAATATTTGAAGGCAGTTGACTCTCTTACATTACTCACTGATAGTGTTTAAAAAAAAATTATAAAAATAAATAAATAAAAAAACCTGTGGAGGGTAGAAGGGTTCTGATTATCTCAGAAAATAAATAGCTTGATAATTAAAAAAAGAACTGAAGTGGCTTGGAGACCAGTTTCCTTATTAAGAACTATCTTATTCAGTACCTGAAGAATACCTCACTTAAGAGTAAAACGAATTGATGGCTAGGTGAGGTGACAATATCATTGATTTTAATGAGCTATCACTTCTTTTTTCCTTCATCACTAATAAATGACTCCACAAAAAGATTAGCTCTCTCGATCCATTTATGAGCATATCATCCATTTAGTATTTAATCCTAACATATTAAAAACAATAAACTGTATACCAATATTTTTAAATATTAAATTAAGTAGTCTTAAAAATAATGATAAGGAATTTGAGATTTATAATATGCATCTGTTAAAGACAAAAAGGACTAAACCATTTTCACAATTGAAATATAATTTTATTTAACAATTATTAATATAATTACGAACACAACATCCATTATTCCAGCTAATGGAATGTTCATAGAAATATTACATATTACCCTTCGCCATAATATATAAAGCAATCCTCATTAGATGAGATCTACCTAATGTTTAAAACAAATCTTACAGTGCAGATCATTAGGCAAGAGTGGATTAAGGAAATCAATAGAATATAACTTCTACAAGCATTAACTTTATATGTAAATTAATGACTATCACAGGTATATAATGCTTTTCATTGTATATTAAACGAATAACAAAACTGTACATATATTAATATTATAAAAACAAAAAATTGTACATACATAATAATGAATAAACATTTAAAAACAAAAGTTACACAGCAGTTTTAAAAAATAAAATATTTTAAAATAGCTAATATTTGGAATTATTTATGATGATATTCCCCCATTAATGTGATGTTTAAAGTTATAGCTGTCTTAGCGTTTTCAATCAAATCTTATTTAGTAGCTACAATAACAACTAAGCATTTATTTTATGAAAAAAGTATTCGCGTAAAGTAACCTAAAGTTTAATTACTGCCTATGGTATAAAAATTAAAATAACCCTACTTTAAATTAAATACCCCAAATATAAATGACTTTTCAGTTATGAAATATATAAACATAAACATGTTACCTCTTAACTTCCTGGTGGCCTCTTCATTTGCATTATTAGTTCGTAAGCTTCTGTTTAGTAAAAATAGAAATTATACAGTTATAACAAAAATTATACCTTTGATTTAACATTGCATATTGTATGTAATTGTAATCTTACTGTGATTTTGCAGGAGCAAATCATATGAAAGCATTGCAAACGTAGTTAATATTTGAAAATGAAAAGTTATGTTTTCGATTTCAAAGAAATTTAGCATATAATTTATCAAGGAATATCAAACTTAAATCATAAGTTTCATTCTGAAAATATATTTCCTATTTCACTAGTTCAAAGCCAACTTTAATCAATACTCATAATGATCAATAAAAATTTACACTATGCCAATAAATCTTAGTATCTTATTTATTCAGAAAAGGTTAGAAAACTTCTAGATATCCATAAAAATTTTCCCCAATTACGAGAACCACTTTAAAGAGACTGGGTGTGCCTCAGGAGGATCTCCTGACCTCAAAGTTGATCCATTGCTGAAATAAGAGAAAATAAATTTTCTGCCTTCAGCCAGACTTGAACCTTGGGAGTCGGGTTCCTTAACCACTGAGCTACTACACCTTCAGTCAGAATATCAAAGGAGATTTAATGTGGTTTTTTTTTAATATACACAAACATAACTTTTGACGGTTTCATACAAATAAAGGTGAAAAGTGAATTACATACACTGGAGAGTTCAAACCTCATAAATCATATTAAGTATGAAAAATTATGAGTTGATGAAAACAACTTTGTATATCTCCGTTCGGATAATACAAACATGGTTAAGGGTTTAAAAGCTAATACTTATGACAAAAAGAATCACCCCCCCCCCCTTTGAAATACTTGGAATTAGCACATTTTAAGTATATTATAAAATAAAAATAATTGAGCCTCGAGAAGCTGATAACCTTTCAATCAAATAATGGCCTATTCTCTTCACTAAAATTTAAAAGGTTACAGAACATAAAACAAAAGCCATTTAACCAGGCCTAAAGGGGGATATGATCTCAGAACTGAAAACAAATTAATATTGACCATTGTCCCCTAATGTTAATTCTCTTAACTGGTCTGATTAACCCTTTAACAGGTGATGTATCCTGCAGGATACACATATTTAATGCCTTTTGCTCAATAAATGTGCATTATCCTACTCATTATCGTCCAATATCCTTTATTCAACCTTGAATTTCATGATACATGTGTGGGGGT
This sequence comes from Euschistus heros, assembly GCA_003667255.2. NCBI lineage: Eukaryota > Metazoa > Arthropoda > Insecta > Hemiptera > Pentatomidae > Euschistus > Euschistus heros. Next base: position 1,823,653 of record RCWM02000060.1, read on the forward strand.
TAGCGTGGCTATAGCCATTCAAAGGCAAAAATAAAGAAGAAATGGATTCAAAATTTCCCGGCCTGCCCGTTAAAGGTTAACTTAAGTGACTAAACCATAAAAACCACTTGCCAATATCAGATTGTTTACTTATTTAATTGGAAGACATGGGCAGAACTTACACCTCATTTCAGCTCAGTTACAGCTGAATAAAAATAATAAGACACTGTAATGGATCCACAGCATTTATATGAACTTCCAATAAAAAAAAAAAAAAAAAAAAAAAATGTACCAGTATAACCCATGAATGGTCTTGGGTTCAGTACTTTGTTAAGGGTGTACTGTTACTGGACCAGCGGATGTGAAAGGAGGAGATTTGGCCTAAATCGCGCTCAAAAACCAGGATTTTCCCAATTAAGGGTACCCACATTGTAGAGGCTAGGTGTGCCACAGGAAGATCTCCCAACCTCAAAGTCGATCCATAGCTGAAATAACATAAAATAAACTTTCTGCCATAAACCAGGCTCAAACTCAGGCATAGCAGCCTAGAGCTTTACCCACTCAGCCAACACAGCTACCTTAATAATAAAAAAAAGGATAAAATATAACTTAAAATTATGCATAAAACTGGCATTGAAAAAAAAAATAATGATAACTATTATTAAAGAAAACAGCATGATCTTATGCCACTGTCCATAAAAAGTGATATCTAAAACATTATGTGCAATCATTATATTAAACAATACATTTATCATTATTGTTATAGATATTTCATGAATAACTGGCAGAGCATGAATACAATAATGTTATATATATTTGCTAGAAACGAAGATGTTAAAATAAAATAAACAATATAAATATAATATTTTAAAAAATGTATTATATAAACTATAATAAATTCCATTATTTACAATACCAGTAAAAGAAGGACCTAAGACCGTACAGTCCGAATGATTTTTTCAATTTATTTTATAAATTTTTATGTACAATCATGTATATAAGGCTATATTCATCTTTAAAATTAAAGTTAATATAGGCCTACATTACAATAAATTATTACAGGGTTATTGAAATTAACATGTCATGACCTTTTAATATGTTAACATTACTCAACTCCTACAGCTAATATTCATTTATCTAAAGTAGCATTACCATGTACTTTGAATATTATTACTTACAATAACTATTATCAAAATTAAGGAATGCCCACACAATGTTACTGTTCACATGAATCATTCAATAAATGATAAACATAACAATTCTTTCAAATCCAAAAATAAAACACGGAATTGGTTCTAAATCTTAATTTAGATTACGTCTTAAAACTAAGAAATCTATGAGTTTTAATATAAGTTGCAATGCCATTTTTGATAAGTAATCTTATATCATCGAGAAATTTATCTTTGTTTTCAGATTCTAAAATCCGTGAAACAGCAGAAACCCTCTGGGAAGGAAGCATATCACCAGTAAACATATACTTGACAACATCTTCTGAGAGGTGAGCCGAAATTTCAAATTGTTGACCGACGCTCAAGCCCCAGTCATAGATCTGGTGTGCAGTAGCATGGCTAAGGGCATTATCCCTCACTACAGAAAGGACTTTTACAGTTAGATCAGGCAGCAAAAATCTGAAAAGCAAAAAACAACTTGTAAAGACTTCATTTCATAAACATTTTGCACCATTTCTGAAAAATATCTCTTGAAACTAAATATTGATTTAAATATATTTTTTAACGACATGTACCGATTATTTTACTTTACCTCCTTTTAATAATAAAAATATAGATATTTAAGATGTAACCATACTAAAAATGTGTAACAGTAAAAAACTTTAAAACTGAGTTGTTTTTTTAATGTTAGGTCACTCTTCTAATAAAAGTGCAATTTAAATAGGATTTCATGTTATTTTTGAAAGGAAAACTTCTATTTTGAACACTTTTCTTCTTTCATCATCCACTTCCCATTTTTTCTTAAATCAATCACATTCATTGAGTATATTTGGAATAATCTTTACAATTGAGGTGTGAAATTCCAAAACCAGCTAAGACCAATTTCCATTTTTTTTTATTTTTTTTTTTTAATATATTGAATAGTATTTCAACTAGACTATCCTTAGGATAAAGGTTTTTTCTACTAAAGTAGCTAAATCAGGAGAAATAATTCCACTTCCTATTCCAGTCTGACCTTTACCTTTTTTGACCAGCTGTGAGAATTTAAAAAAAATAAACTTATCTTGTTTTGAAATTCTACACTTCAATTCTGGATCAAAATATTTGTTTGAATTTGCTTCTTTAGTTTTTTTTCCTTTCCCGAGCCACAATATAAGCTGCGTAGTGTTCGATCTGTTCCTCTAATATTAATGCCAAATTAAAAGAATGATTGAGCTAGATGCATTCCTATAAATATATATCTTGTCTTTGGCAACTCTGTTTTTACAGTTAATGGCAAACAATAGGTTCAAAAGAATATGCACTATTCTACAATCTGCAATATTAACCGTAAATATTATGAACTTCTTACTAAAATTACACATTTCAATAATAAAAGTCAGGTAGATACAGATTTAATAAATGGCACAGGTGACACCATATTTAATAAAACAGTTCAGCTGCTTGGGTATGCCGATGATATTCATATCATGGGACGATCGTTTCAGGCTGTCTCAAATGCCTTCCTTCTCCTTGCTGAGAACGCCAGGAGAATGGGTTTGGTAATAAATAAAAATAATAATGACGCGAAAACAAAGTACATGGTATCAGGAGAACAGGCGGTAAAGGGCGAAGAAGTCAGAATTGGGGATTACAAATTTGAGAAAGTTAACGAATTTGTGTACCTCGGCTGTCAAGTGGATGTGGATAACAACATATCTGGGGAAATTAGGTCACGGATCAGCAAATCAAGCAGATGTTTTTATGGCCTACATAACCATTTCCAAAGCTCCCTGCTTCCGAGAGCAACCAAGGTACAGCTGTATAAAACCTTGGTCCCCCCAGTCCTGAGCTATGGTTCTGAGACCTGGACACTCAGGAAGAAAGATGAGTCCGCATTACTTATCCACGAGAGGAAGATCCTGCGATCTATCTATAGTGGAATTATGCAGGGACAAGAGTGGCGTCGACAAACCAATCAAGAACTATATGCTCTCTTTAGGGAACCGAATATAGTAAGATTTGTTCGGCTTGGAAGGCCAAGGTGGGCTGGACACCTAGCGAGGATGGATGAGGGTTCCATTCCAAGGACATTGCTGAAAGAACTTCATGGAACTAGGCGAAAAGTAAGACCCAAACTGCATTGGCGAGACGGTGTTGCACATGATGCCCGGACATTGCTTAGGGTGATGATGATGAGATACAGATTTAGAGAATAGTTAGGTTTACGAAAAGTTAAATTAAAAAATTTATATCTTTGCTTTCATAATAAAAATACATTACACTAATATTATTATGAAAAAATAACCAGTATTGCTAAAATAGAGCATTATCACTTTTACAACAATTCGTTATTTATATAATACCTAGTTTAATAATTATTAAATTCAATAATAATAATAATTCTCACCTGTCTGAAACCGAAATCATCTCTAATAAAACAGACAAATCCTTCGGAAGGGCGCATGAACAATATTCATGTAAAACCTGCAATATAAATAGCAGTAATAATATAATGCATAACTAAGAAAATATTTGAAGGGTCATGGGAAAAAGATTAATTAATTAATAGAAATTAATTTTTTGGAATGAAAGTAAAAAAAATTCAAAACTTCAAATAATAAATTTAATTCTATTTTCTACTCTTTTAATTTCAGAATAACATGGATACAGGGGGTAGGGATTGGACTCTTATCCCTCAGGCCCAGGAGCGAGTTTGACAATCGCAGATTATTAATTATTATTACCATTATTAATTTTATTACATCATCTTAGGATCCAAGCGGTATCGTCAAACCCTCTTGAGGTACTCCTAGCCCCTATTACCCAGATAAGAATGATTACCCAACCTTCAGGACTACAAATTTTTTTACTGCTGTATCATTTTAAAATTAAACTAAATTTTTTATTTGGTGTGGAATTTTTTTTTCCTTTTTGAAGTAAGGGAAAAGAAAGTAAACTTCGTGTAGTATCAGATTACAACAACTGTTTAAAATCTACTCCATTATTTATCCCTGGCCTCACCGTTTCTTCTCCCTTAAAATCAACTTACTAGTTTATGTCCAACCTATTCAGAGAAATTATTATTCAAATAAAGCCAATGAATGAAAAACTAACTCACTTTATTGTTCACAAGGGGATAAAAGTTGTTTCTATAACAATCTAGAGTCAATATGGTCTTTATAAAAAAAAAAAGCATACATGCAAAGAATAGGTAAACTCACAATGTCACAACACTCAGGAGATTGGGCATTATATGAAAAAAATTGAATCGAGAAAATTTACTAAAACCTTCGATTGTTCTACTTAATTTATTATTTCCCGAATTGCATCATTTTTAAAGGGAAATGTAGCTTGAATTTATTCTTGGGTCTTTTGAAAATAAACAGTAATACAAAGCATTTTTGTTTTGTAGAACTAGTTTGAAAATACATGCAAAGTTTTGTTTTCACTCATACTGGTAGTTAGAATAGAAAATAAACTTTATTCTGGGACTATGTCTCCTATGAATAATACAATATACAGAAATAAATGCAATGAGTCTGGTTATCAAAAGATAAAATAAAAAATTAACAATCTGATTAACTATTTACAATGTTACAAATAAAGAACAAACACAGAAAAAACAGATGAAATCAAAATTATGAAAATCCAATAATTTTAAGAAGAAATAAAAAACTATCTACTAAATGTTTTTTTTTTTTTATAATGAAGTTTTGCAAATTAGTATCATTCTGGAGAGAAAGGAGGAATTGAAAGAAAAGATTTAAATATGGACAGAGATGGAGAATTATAGATATTATGGGGTAGTCAACTCCATAAGGAAGTTGTACAGGAAATAAAGGAATGGTCAAATGATGCACTCTTATGGGAAGAAGTATACAGGTCTGAGGAGCGAGGTATTGTAGTGTGGGAGGAAGCCGAGGATTTGAAGTGGAAGATGTTATAGATGTAGGAAGGATTGCAAGAATTAATTGTTTGAAAGAGGTAGGAAGCTAGGAAGTAATTTCTGTAAGATGAATGATAAAGTAATTTTAACTCTAGAAACAAATATGATGTGTGGGAGGCTTTAGGAACCCTAAAGATAAACCTAATGAAACAGATTCAATATCTTCTTAGCCTGCTTTCGAGTTCCGCCGTCAATCCAAAATGGGAGAGGATAAGGGAAGAAACCAAGCGTTGACAAGTAGGTAGAGTGAGTTTATATGACATTAAAACTGAAAAAAGTTCAAAGTGATGAAACTAGCAATGTAATTGTTTTTCTCTAGCACTAATGGACATTTGAAATTTTAATATAATTTTTATTGAAGACAGAGAATGTATTTTGATATTTTAAATGTAGTATGGATGCCTAGATAATTAGTTTTTCAGATTTTTATTTCATTTTTACATCTAATAGTTATGAAGTTATCACATTTCATTTGGAAGAAATGTTCTCTAAATTTTAAAAAGGTTGTGTTTCATCAACTGCAGTCTTCAAATTGAAATTTATCAATTGAAAAGTCTATTTTTTCAGTGATAAATTTCATTGAAAATTCTAATTAAACTAAATCAGTAATGTTGAATAAACCAAAGTAATCTGGAAATAACTACTTATTTGAGACAATACTTAGGTCATAGGACAAATAACTAGGAAATAGAATCTGTTACGTAGGTTTGACAAACCATTTAATATCTAAGATAATTGGCATAAAAATATTGAAGTAACTGTTTATTTATAATTAAAAAATGGTTAAGATTTAAAATATTGTTTAGATATAAACAAAATAAAAATTAATAATATTAAAGAAAATACTATTAAATGAATGGTACATTGATAAGTAGAGTAGGTATATTTTTATTGTTTCTGTTTATTTTATTGTTCGTAAGAAAGTATATTTTAACAAAGAATATTTTGAATAAATATGAATAAATAGGGATCTTCAATCATAAAAATTACAAGAAAGTACCAGAAATTGTTTTCATATAATAGAATAATAGAATTATATAATAATAATAGAATTATAGAGAGGAGACAAATTAAAAATAATCTTGATTGAACTAAATCATAATAAGCAAACTTATTAGAAGTTCCTTCAAATGATAACAACTAGGTTTCAGAAGATAGATTATGAAAAACGTAAAGAAGTTTCTGAATTTTACAAAGTGTTTCAGACATTAAACTAAACATTGATTACAGGGAAGGAAAGAAAATGGAGCTATCATCCTGATTGGATATGGTGGACATGGTCAAGATCAAATGATAGGTACAGACAGTGGACACCAACCTACTAACAGGTCAGGAACAGGCCTGGCCAATTACCAGTTTAACTCCCATTCCCACTTCATCTTTTCTAGACTATCAAACAATTAATGTTTGATTCATGTAGCAGTTACTATACATACAATAAAAGAGAGAAAAAAAGCATTTTTCTTTAATTCACGGGATGATCAATGAATCTGAAGCAATTTAAGAGGGAGGGGTTCAACTGTATTTTCATTTGAGAGTTTTCTCTCTATTATTGTCATCATTAATGTATTCATTCCTATATTTATATAGCTTTTAGAGGAAGTGGTTTTTTTCATTCCAGAAATATTCCTAAAATAACTATCATAGTTATGAGCCAACTAATTACATAGAGATGATAAAATGAATTATCTTATGAAATTATACACAACATTACCTTCGTCAGGTGAGAGAGACAATCAGCAGAAATATCAGAGAGTCGAACACTACTCTGTAGCGATTCTTTAAAACCACCACGAAACATAGCCTCAAAAACAGGGCAAGAATGACTAAGTGACTCTTTATTGGCAGAAACAGTTGACCCATCATCCAATGTGAATCTTACATTCCCTTCTTTACGGATCATACCAATTTCACATGAACTGCACATCTGAAATGAAAAAGTTCATTGATTATTATTTTGTTAATAGAAATCTTGGAATTTTTAAATTTTAAATGATCAATACAATCTTTTTTTCATTTTCTGAATATTAAAAATGGATAAATTAATAATTCAACCACATTTAAATTATAAATTAAGCATTGAAGGCAAACAAAATTAAAATTGTCACAATGTTTAATTAAAAAAAAAATCAATTCCTCCTTGCCTAGAAAAACAACAGATCATTAATATGTCTATCTATAATCTACTGCTATTCCTAATTTACATTTTAGAATTGAATGGATCAAATTACTTAAATGAATAATTAAATTAAATTAACAATAAATTATTATTCAAAATAAACAAAGTTGAAAGAAACTAGGGGTTCAAAATCAAGTGTGTCAAAATCAGAGTGAAAAAAAAGTTACACCTCATCCTTCAAAGTGAACATTTGCCTATAAAAAAAAGTCAAATAATCCAAATCAAATATTAAAATGTAACTTTACCTGAATAGATTGTTGAGGATTATTAATAGCTAGTGTTTCAAAGAGACTGTGAAGTGATGGTACAGCTTCATCTATTCTCGTGCTTAAAGTTTCCATTATTACTTTGAGGGCATTATGTGTGTATAGAAGATTATACAATAAATTTGGTTGCCTAAAAAGTAATTTAAAAAAAATATTGACATTAATAATTTTAAGATAAAAATTACCTGGATTATTATACAAAATTATGGAAAAAATGTTAGTAAAAACTACAATAGGCGGCTCAATGGCTGAGCACTTTGGAGCACACCAGTAAATAATGTTAAGCTCCCACAAACAATAATGAAACCAAATCAAAGGATAAGGACACTTGTGTGGATCAGAGTGGATTTTCTGACAATGCTGGTTACAGAGTGGCCAACAAGTCAGGAAAAATAAATTCAAGCATAATTCCAGGTTAATTTTCATAAAATTCCAGGTGAAATTTAATATGAAACAGGTGCTCTGTTTTTCTCTGGCATGATTTTCATTGATTTTATTAAGTATATTTTGTGTGATTGTTAGAAGTATTAGTACAAAATCTTCTCTGATAAAAAATTCGGGGCATCCCGGTACGCCCAGGAGAGACCCCCACGGCACACAGAGGGGCAAACACAGAAAAAACTCTAAAAACGGCTTTATTATTTTTGTCCTGTTTGATGGGCCATTGTATTCATTATTAGTTGGTGCAAACATTTCCAGTTTGTTTTTTTCAATTTCTTTTTTATTTGCGACTCCGAGGCCTTCTAAAGTTAGACAATAATATTCCACCCCAAAATGACCTATTTCTATTGAGCTACCATTTGGGTCACTGTGGATTTATTTTTATAGATAAACCTATGAAACTTGACATATTTGTAGTTCAAACTCTAAAGAATAATGAAAAAATATTAGATTGGATGTATGAAATATATTATCAAAAAATATACTAGAGCAAGAGCGAAAAATTAACCAGGATTGTTTAACATGTGTGATCCTACAAAAAAAACTGAGCTTCGGTTAAAAATTACCATCACCATAAAGCTTATACCACTAATTAATATCTCTATGAATTTTATTGACAGCTGATGACAACTGTGCAAGTTGAGATTAACCATTTCGTGGTCCCTATGTTTGTTTATTTACATACACTATATACTAAACCTAAGGAAAGGATTCTGACATACAAATGAAGTGATCTAATTCTCAAATTATCAAACAAATATTTAGGAATACATGTCTAAGTTCATGTTTTGCATTTTCTGAGAAATAGTTATTTCTTATTCCACTTATAGACGCTCATGGAAAAAATCATTTTGTTTTTTATTTTTTTAATATAATAATTTTGGCAATACAGATAAGTGATTTTATGATAAAATTTAATTAAAATTACATTACAAAAAAAAAAAAAAAAATTGACACTCCAGTGCAGTTTTAGGTCTGCTTTCATCTCAAAAAGTGTTAACATATACATTCACTTTATGAATCAAAATAAAATATTCCGATCTCTGTGATGTATTTTTTAGTGACTGTTCATTAGAAACTTTTGGCTGCAAGAAGAATCCTTTGGAATCGGATGATTTGATTACTTTAATACCTTGTGCAATTAATAAACGGTTTTCCCTCATTATGAACAAAATTTGAAATCAGTTAATTTTAATAGACATAAGTTTAAAATTAGGTTTTATGAGTGGATGAATGAAAGATTGATATTATGATATGTTTCATAAGCTACTAGAATCATTTGATCCATTCATTACGTACATGAGGCCTCAACTTAGAAGAAAACTACTTCCCATCAGTGAAGAATAACTCCAATTAATATGTTAGCCGTCCCATCATTCATTTTGTAGGTAAATAATGAATTACTCTGAGCTAATCGACATAAAAATATGATTATTGAAAAAGGGTACCATTTTTTTTTTTTTTTTTTATACTGAAGTTAAATTAGCATACACTTATGTTAAATTAAATTAAAATTATGTTAAATAAAATTTTATAAAATAATTTAAAATATCTCTGTTTTATTAAAGAAAATAATGATATAATTTTTCAATTTAGTTGCAATTCTAATGTAATTTTCCTTTCTGAATCGAATGAGACTATTTGCAGCTCGATTGGACAAACCGTTCTCGAGAAAAAGAGTTTTTTCCGCTTTTTGGCTGTTCTGCCCCACTGTGCGGCATTGGTTACAAGTATAGGTGCCGGTCTCGGCATCAAACTAAACATAGAAGATTTTGACCTAGTGGAGCGCCGGAGGCCCAGGATGGATGGTGCGCGACCACCGCCTGTATTCGCATGATTTGTCAGGCAATCGCTGAGGGACGATCTAATACGTAGGAGAAAAGTCAAGAGGGACTTCTCGATGCGCGATATCGGCTGGCAGGAGAATGACTCCCACCGGATATTTCTGAACGAGGAGATGACCCCGACCAACAGGCATCTGTATTGGCTCGCCCGTCAGAAGAGATCAGCCTACAAATTAAAATATGTGTGGTTTTCAGGAGGGTGTGTGCGGTACCTGAAGAAGACGGTCATCTTGTAATCTTGATTGACCAGCCTCAAGACCTGGATGTTTTTGTCTGACCTTCTGGAATTCTTTTCCTATCTGCGCTTCCTTGGTCTACATCCTTTGCTAATGAAACCAGTGTATTTTCTATTTTTTGTTGTTTTTCTATTATTTATCCTTACCAGATTAGTTTTCAGTTTTTAATTTATTGGTATCACAATGATATTACTTTTAATCAGTTAACCCTCATTTGTTTTATTATTTTCATTTGTTTATGTATTTTTATTTTTTATTTTACTTATTTATTTTATTTTTTTCTCCTTCATCACTTCTTTACCAACTCTTCATTCGTTTGTTCTCTACTATTCTTATGTATTTACCAGTTACTACTTTTACTTTTATTTTGCATTATTGTAATTATTCCTATTTTTATATATACTTTGTACATATTATTTTACTTCTGTTCTTATCATCGATATGCATTTTTTCTTCTTGGCGTCTACTACTGTGTTTTATTTTCAGCGTCCTCCTTTTACTTACTGTCCTATGTTTCCCTAACTCCTTCCCAATATGACTAATGTCCTAACCGCCTGTCACATAAACTCACAATCCCTACCAGCCCACTACGATGAATTCCTAGAATTTATCACCCAAAATTTTTACATTATTGCAGTCTCTGAAACCTGGCTTAAACCCTACATTCCTTCTTCCTCGGTTTCTCTCCCTAACTACTCCTTCATTCGTCATGACCGGATCAACCGGACCGGTGGTGGGGTATATGTCCATGATTGCCTGAATTCTCGTGTCCTTTTTCTTTCACCTCCTTCAAATCTCCCAAACATTGTGTCCTTAATTGTTGAAATATCCATTAATGCCCATTCTCTCCTGTATGTAGTGGTTTACCGTCCCCCACATGTTCCTTTTGACCAATCATTCGAATCTAACCTTTACTATTATGTTCCTCTCTACTCCAATATAATCATCTCCAATGACATGAATACCAATTTCCTATCTGACTCCTATGACACAATCTATCTTGAAAACCTCTTTTTTTCCTTTCACCTTTTTATTGTACCATTTAATAACACCCACCACTCCCGCGGGTCCGACACACGGTTGGACCTGCATGTCATAGATTCTCCAAAAAACCTTCTTTCCTCAAGTCAACAACCTGTTTCATTCCTATCCTCTCATGACCTGATACAAATATCTTGCACCCATCTTCTTCTTGGGTGTCTTCTTTTCCAGGTACCAAACATTGTCCCCAGTAGTAGCTTTTTTGGAGCTCTGCTATCTTCCATTCTCAGAACATGGCCCAACCATTCAGTTCTTCTCGCTTTTATAAACTGAACCATGTCACAGGAACCGTACATCTCATGTAACTCTCTGCTTTTCCGAATCCTCCACTCACCCTCAACCATCACAGGTCCATATATTTTCCTAATAATTTTTCTTTCGAAAATTCTCAGTGCGTTTATTGTGGGGATACACAGGGTCCGTGTTTGCACGAGCAGAGTATGTCACGATAGGCCTTATTAAGGTTTTATATAACCTTACCTTCGTTGTCCGTGACAAGAGTGATGATCAGAAAAGCTTGATGTTCGCAAAATAGGCTCGGTTACCTGCCAAAATTCCTTGCACCTCTGTCGATATCTTATTTTCACAGTTGAGCTCAGCACCAAGATAGGTAAATGTTTTCACATTTTTAAAGGAGTATCCGTCTGTGATTAGATTTTTTCTAATTCTCGAATTACTGTTTGGACTGAAGTTATTTTCAAACCAACTACCTCGCGTTCAGCCTTCAACAAACCAAACACGCCTCGCAAGGCTTGCTTGCTCCTCGATACCAAACAAATATCATCCGGATATGCACAAAGTTGATTAGACGTGTACAGTATATCTCTATTGATATTCAGCTTTTTTACAACACTGTGCAGCGGAAGATTAAATAACGCATCCCCTTGTCTAACTCCAGCTGTAACTGGAAAACTGTGACTGAGGTGGCCATTAATATACACTTCAGCATTGCTATTTTTCATAGATATTTGCATGAGACGAACTAGTTTGTTCGGGATATTACATTCCTGTAGTGTATTTAACATTTTGTTCCCAACAACACTATCAAAGGCACAGCAGTAATCTATAAATAATATATGGAGGTCAGTGTTAAACTCCCAACATTTTTCCATTATCTGCCTCATAACGAAAATCTGATCAACCGTTCTTCTTCCTTTACAGAAACCACACTGATATTCCTGTAGGATATTTTCTGCAAATCCATTGAGCCTATTAACCAATATATTGGAAAATATTTTATATGCAACTCCTAAAAGTGAGATGCCTCTATAATTTTCACATAGCAGTTTATCTCCTTTTTTATGTATAGGATATATCAGACACGTTTTCCATTTTGTTGGCATGTACTCCTTGCACCAGATATCCTCTATTAGTAGATACATTTGATTTGTAAGCTCCTCACCACCTTTTTTAAAAAATTCCATAATCAGCATGTCTTCTCCTCAATGGACAATGGTTCTAAGTCATTAATATCTTCTAGTTCCGGTACCAGGTCAAGATTCTCGTTGCCCACATTAAGTAGATCAGTAAAGTGCTCCTCCCATCGGTTGATTACATTTGCTTTCTTGATAATTTTTCCATTCTATCTTTACAGGTATCTAACCTAGGATGGAATCCTTGACTCATATATCTAACGGCTCCATAAAATTTTCTACTTTCATTATTTACCCTCAGCTCCTCTATTTGCTCAATCTTTTCTTTTAAAAATTGCTTTTTTTTCTTTCTTATTATCCTTTTCGCTTGTCTCCTATTTTCATTATACACAGCAGTAGCTTCCTGGTAGAGCACTGGAGTATTAATTAATCTAGTAATATAATTAATCCATGTTTATTTCTAATTTTTATTGCTTCTGCACACTCCTGATCAAACCATTCTTCATTCCTCTTTAATCTCCTCTCTCCTATTACTTCTTCTGCAGATTTCTCAATAGCCACCTTGATCTTATTCCATCTCTCTTCAACTTCGCCATCCTCAGTTTCTTTTAAATTCTCTGTTAGTTTACTATGCACAGAGTCTTTAAACCTTTCAACGACATCTCCCTCTTAAAATTTTTCCAAGTCCCATTTCTTCCTACAGTGTCGCTCCCCAGATTTTACACACGCTAATCGTTCTCTAAATTTCATTTTAACTAAAAAGTGGTCCGAGTCGCAGTTCAGACCACGGGCAGTCTTTACATCAATAATTGCATACCTTCTATTTATCAAAATGTGATCTATCTGGGTTACTGCGCCATTGGGTGCTTTCCATGTGCTTTTGTATGTATCTTTCCATTGGAAGAATGTACTTCTTACTATCATATCACTCTCTTCTGCAAATTGACAGAGAAATTTACCATTGTTATTGGTCTCGCTATGTACAGAGAAAGGACCTGCAACAATCTGAGTGAAACTTTCAGTTCCTATCTGTGCATTTAGATCTCCCAAAACAATTTTAACATCATATTTTGGAGTCGCATGATATGTTCTTTCTAGTTCTTGATAAAATTGCAATTTCACATCCTCATCACTTTCTTCAGTGGGAGCATAGACTGAAATTAAGGTAATATTTCTGAATTTGCCTTTTAGCCTGATCTTACAGATTCTATCGTTTACAGGCTCAAAGAGCAATACGCTATTCTTATCTTCTTGTGATCAGAAAGCCAGTACCACATCTACCGTTCATTATATTAGGTCCACTATACATGATCGAGAAGTCTCTTTTATCTATGCTGCCCGATCCATCCCATCTTACTTCCTGCAGAGCCACCGCGTCTATATTATATTTCAGAATGTGCTCCGTGACTTCTATCATTTTTCCTGGTTGGAGCATCGTCCTCACATTCCATGTCGCAAGATTCAAGTCCAATTTCCGTTTCCGTTTACCTTTAGTCCAATGCGATGTATTCTTGTTGCTTATTTTCTGAACAGTTATTATTTTTACAAGGTGGGGGCGTTAACCCCATGCTCAACCCCTAACCTGGAGGGCCAGGGCTTTGTTTTTGAGGCTCTGTCCTCTAGCATGATTTCTTTCACCACAGCTTGAAAAGCCCATGCTACTCTTGATTTGTTTTAAGTTTTCTCTCCTAGCCTTTAGGATCCCCTCCTGAACTGTATAAGGCAATACAGGGCAGTGCATATTTGATGGCGGCACTTACTCGCCGTGTCACAGTATTGTGATTGGGTTTTGAGGTATTTTAGTGCGTTTGAGCTAGCCAGTTCTCAATCGCCTGCCCCTGGTAATGTTGCCACCTCTGGTCCGGGACTGTTTATTCGGGAAAACCCTTATTCGCAGCTGGCCTGCATATCTGCAGGTCGTTCCTCTATCTGCCACCTGGGGACCCGCCCAGTAGCCGAGGTAAGCCCAGGGCTAGAAAGATTGGTGCAATCCCAAACTTCCAATTTCCTAGAAGATTCCAAGTTATTCGATCCCTTCCAATCTGGTTTCCGTCCCAGCTTCTCAACACAATCCGCCCTCATCAAAATAATCACTGACATCCAAGCAGCGATGGATAAAAAAGAACTAACCATCCTGATCCTCCTTGATTTCTCTAAAGCATTTCATTCCTTAGACCATAATATATTTTTTTCCAAATTGAAATCATTGAACTTTTCCTACAGCGCCCTCCTTTGGTTTCAATCTTTCCTTTCCCACCGCACCCAAGCAGTTGCCACCCCTAAACAAGGCCTTTCCTCTTTCCTCACTCTACAATCAGAAGTAGCTCAAGGTTCAAGCATTTCCCCTCTACTGTTTAATTTCTACATCAATGATCTTTCCCATTCAATTCACCATTGTTTCCACCATCTTTACACCGATGACTTCCCTTTAGTCCCATTTACTTCTCCTTTCTTTTCCAAAATTCAAGAAGACCTAGACGAAATCTGTGCCAGGGCAAATCTGAACAAATTAACGTTAAACGCAGCTAAAAATCAAGCAACTGCCATAGGATCAAATTCCCTTCTCCATTCAAATGCCAACTTTCCCACACTATTCCTTAATGGTCATCCAATAACTTTCCATTCCTCTGTTAAAAATTTAGGCTTAACCATTAATAAAACCCTCTCCTGGAAATGCCATATTGCACAAATCTCCCAAAGGTCAATCGGTATCCTAAAACTATTTCACCGCTTCCGTCACCTCCTTCCCCTACCCACACACAAACTTCTAGTATTTTCCTAGAAGTGTTTCCACATAAACACTAATTTTCTTTATCTTCCCCCAATTTGACTATGGTTGCGTGATATATGGCGGGCTCTCAACGGTTCTTGAAGATAGATTAAAACGCATCATGAATTGCTTCATTAGGTTTGTCTTCGTAACCTCGAGACGTTCCCATGTTTCGCATCTCTACACTGAGTTAAATTGGCTTTTCCCCTCCTTCCGCAGAAAATACTTCCTAGGCACCTACCTATTCCAAGTTATCAACACCCGTCACCCTCCCGTTATCTACAGTAACCTGAAATTCAAGTCTGCTATCAAATCACTGCATACAAGATCTCGTCTTTCCGATCTCTATACTCCATCCCAAAGAAGTACTGCATTCCAACGTTCCTTCCTTGTCCGATCCGCTACTCTTTGGAATTCCCTCCCCTGTATCCGCAATGCTTCTTCCCTTGGAACATTCAAAACACTATTCTTTCACCATCTTCTTTCCCTCCAACCCGACACTCTCTAATTATAAGGATGTATGTACTATGTATGTAATCGTCTAATTTAATTACTAAGACCGTCAGACATAAAACATTAGCATAAATTATAGTTTGATTATGACAATGTATTAATTTCTTGTAATGATAATTTTTGATTTTCTATCTTTTATTTTTCTTTAAGTTTCTGTTTGGATTTTTGCTCTTCTGCAATTTTATTTACAATATAACCTCTATTTTGCATATATTATTTTATAGTTTTTACTTTTTCTAGTTTTTCTTTGTATTTTTTTTCATACATATTTGTATTCAATTTTATCTATGTTGTTTTATTTTTAATAGCTCTCGGCCAGTTATGATCTACTTTGAGTTATTTATAATTATTCTTAAGAGACTTTGTCCCAGAATAAAGATTTTTTTTTTTTTCTATTCTATTCTATTCTAAATATCTACTAACCAAAAGATTTGTGGAATATCCACTAACATACTAACAAACTTACGGCTATCAATATTTATGAAAATATATTAAAAAAAAAGATAATCCAATGTTATTCATATTGCATAGTGATCAAGATAAATTCATAAAATAAGAAAATCAGATTTTTTTTTTAAACTTGCTACAATTACATTTTTTTACCTACTTTGCAACATATTGGTTGAAACAGTACCCTTGATCAATATTACCTGTAAAAGTGGATAGGTAATGAATGATTTTGCTTTATTTACTGACCTAATTACATGAGGTACTGTGAGAGCTGCTGTGATCCGGCTTGATGGTGAAATGCCCATCAAGCGATAGGTAATTTCTCCTTCTCCCAATCCTGACTGTGCAGTTAGACCTATTTCTCTTAGGATACCTTGCCCAGTATCCTGCAAAAAAAAAAAAAAATGTAGCAAGTGATAAAAAAAGTTAATTAATTCACAAAGTTACATTCAAGGTTAACTTTAAACTAAAATAAGGCTTAGAAAACCCATAGGATCAATGCTGATACAATTGAAACCCAAATCCACAACATTAGCCTGACACGATCCTCACACCTTTATAACAGTTTACCCCTCGAATGTCACAAGCCAATGGTTCAACATTGATCATTTTTTTTTTGCGGATACTTTACCATTTTAACCATCGTGCTTATATTACCTGAACTTTATAAGTCTGATAAATGTCCTACAAGACTGCGGCGTTGTGAAGCATTCAAAATTCTCCGGTGAGCTCATCCTCTATTGGAGAGCCCAAAATTCTATGCAATTCTTGATTTTCAAAAACTTTAAGGCATTAATCTTACCTCAACCTTCAAACATAAGTGGTCCACTCAAGAGCCAACTTACCTTAATATATTTTAATATTGAAGAATAAAGAATTCTACATTAAGATGCATGTCTGAGAGAAATACCAAACACTCAACAGTTAAAAGGAGAAGGGCCTTCTGACCTCAGTTTCATAGTGACTCTCCACTGAAAGAAAGTCTTATGCACACTTATTTCATTTTTCATGAATTGGAATCATTACTTACTGATAATTACTCTCGATTTATTATCTTATTATTCACATATTTAATTATCAATCCTTTTATTTTTGTTTAAATTTAACTGTTATGAATAATTTATGTTAACTTTCAATTTTCCTCACATCTGCCCCTTTATTCTTTTCCTTTTCACTAACTAAGTACGTTTATATTTATTATACTATTTATGCCTCAATCTTAATCATTCCTTTATTGCTATGTATTATCTAATTGTTATACTTTATATATTTATTTATCAAATATATTGTCAACTTCCTACTGTATTCTTTATTTAGGTATTTACTCATTAACTTATCCACTTGTTTTTTATCTAAAATATTCAGTTTATTTATTTCACTTTTTTTTTTTTTTTTTTCAATACTCACTGCTCTTTTTGTCATATTTTTTTGTTTTTCTTCTAGCCCTGATGAAGGCTAACGATGTTAGCAGAAACAGCACTATAAATTAAAATTTATTTTTAATTGCTGTGTATCTATGACTGCATACCCCAACAACCTACATCTTCAAGAAACTCATAATGTTCAACATTGAAGAATGGAGAATTATCAGAGGTGCATGGGTTTGTATAAATATAGAGCTGATATCAGGAATAATTGGTTTAAAATATAAAACATTAATAAAACTTTAGCCATCTGAGAAATCCGTGCCATCACCCAAAAAATGCAGATTTTAGTCAAATATCTGAGATATTTTTAAAGATATTGCTGAGCAGAGGATTTCATTAATTTATATACTTATACATACCTGCAGTCTTTTACATTCCCAACAATCTTCATGTTTAGCCCGACAAAGTCGTCTATGGATTTCAAGTACACTTTCATCATCCAAAATAGTGTTCCAATAATGCTTGCACCTAAAATATGCGAATAAAAACGTGTTAGGATTAATTTAAATTAAATATTCTGTAATCAACAATAAATATACATTAGAAAAAGTTTCTGGAGGGACAAGACAAGTAATATAGCTTGTTGCATAACTGCTGTATGAACATGAGAAAATTTCTTCTGGGCTTCAAAAGACTAGGAGTAACACTTGCAGCATCAGCATTTGCTGATGACTTAGTCGTAATTGGGAGAAACTGATCCAATCCAAAACTCTGTATCCTCCAAGAAGAGGTACAAACATCAATATGGTAATAAACCTAAAAAGCTACATTTTTATAAGGATAGGAAGAAAAAAATAATCAATTTAATAGAGTGGCAATACATCAGGTGAGTAATTATAAATATTTTGGACTCCATCTGAATGAATAAGGATTCTATTGATGAACCGTGAAATAAAGATGATCAGGGTGGTGGGGAAATGCTTTAATATCTCGTAGAAAGACTACCTGGGAAAGGAAAAAGTCTCGAAGAACACTAATAAGTAATCATAAAAAGACATTTATTCTTATATAAACGGAGTCATTAACCTTCACAACTAAATACAAGAGTCAGGTCTAAGCAATGGAAAAGGAGATACCTTAAGAAGGTAAAAAAAAAAGACAAGAAGAGACTTTGTGGTGAACACAATGATTAGAATGTTTCAATGTAAGATCTAACAAGAAAATATCAAAACATCACCTAAGGTGGTTCAGTCACGATCTAAGACTACCAAAAAGTATACAGCTTTCTGCTCTCACACGTTATATTAAATATATTGTAACAACAAGTGTTCTTTTTTAAACACAAGATTTATTAACACAGAAATATTTTCACACAATACCAATGACGTACACACAGAACAGGACAACCAACATTAGTGTTCGAGCTAACTAGAACTACACCGACTACTTTATCACTTCACACACAACACGACTTTACTAAACAAAGTTTCACTCTATACTGACTATTTAATATATACTGTTTAATATATCACGTGAGGAGTTTTCTTTCAAAACTGGAATATGTCCACTTCAGAAAATGCTTGAAAGATAGAAAAAAAAAACAGCACTAGTCTTTCCTCTGCTGTAGAATTCAAAACAATTATATTATTTAAATCCTTAATAGATGCCTACTGAGTGAGTGTGTGCAGCTTGCAAGGCTTATCAGAAAATAAATTTTAAAAACTTTTGACCGAAAGTGGACATTTTCAGTTTTGAAAGATAACTCCTCACAGAAGGTTTTAGTAACAAGTGACAAGCTAAAAGGTTTAGACAAGTCCATGGCCACCTAGCAACAGCTGTTCTTACTAATTTTGTTACAATATACTAGTCAAATAGCGACCTACAAAGCTCTAGCAGAGTGAAGGAGACCCCAAGAAAATAATGTAGGAAGAAGTAAGAGAGAAAGAGGCATTCAACAGACAAGATCTGAAGGGGAGAAGAAAAAGAGATTGGTGGAGAACCAATATTTATGGATTAGGCTCTACTCAAAGGAATCCCACACTATGATAAAGTAGACTGGAAGATAAAGTGGAATCTATCTATATATATAAAAATGAATCTGTGTCTGTCTGTCCTCGATAGATTCAAAAACCATACATCCAATCGCCGTGAAAATTTGGGAAATTAAGTATATCCCCGGGAAGGTTTTTGAAATTTTTTTTTAAAATCAGAGTTGGGGTTCTAGGTGATTCCAACAAATATCCCAAAAATATCAAAATAACATTTATCTACTATATATTTGTCAAATACCACTTACTCATTTAACACGAAATCTCAGAAACCACCAAACGAATTGGAATGAAATTCGATATGTAGCTTCCTCTAGGGGTGTAGGTGCTCGCTAAGGAATTAAAAAAAATCGGCCTGGATTCGTTAAATATATCTGAAAATGGAACACAACATTTATCAATCGGTTTTTTTGTTGCTTCTTTGGCAAAGCTATCCACTGCTATATTGCCTTTAATACCAGCATGGCCCCTAATCCATGCAAATTTAATAGTTTTACCTTGTTTTTTAATTATAACAACTTTTTCCAAAATCGAGATTATTAAAGAGGATGTTTTGGAGTTGAAATTTAGATTTTCTAGTTTTTTTTATGGCACTTAGTCAGTTAGAATTAGAGTTTTATTAAAGTGGCTATCTTTTATGTGATCTAGAGCAGTTAATATCGCTGTTAGTTTGGCTGTGTAAAAAGAAGCCTTTTTGTGTATACTAATAAGTATACTTTTGTTGTATGTAGGAATATAGACAGCACTGCCTACTCCTTCTGGGCTCTTAGGTCCGTCTGTGAATATTAGATAAAAAGATGGAAATTTTGATTTAAAGTATTCGTTGAAATATGAATCGTGTTGGGTTTCTGGAATTGTATCAAGGTCGGGAATTGGAATCATTTCTATGTTTATTGAAAATATATCGTATATACAATTGAATATAGGAAGAAGGTTTCTTCATACTATAAATCGTATCTTTATAGTTGGATAATTTTAAAAAAGCTGCTACCAATGGGGGAGGTGTTTTGCTTTTCCAATATCTGTGAGTTAGGGTTTCTGTTGTTAATTGAACCAGTTTATTTATTTTTCTCAGTTCAGATGAGTCGATTGCAACATTGAAGTAAACCCATGAAATCTAAAAGTAAACAACTTAGGAAATGATTCACAGATCAGTTCGCAACAAACAACTAAGGAACTCAGCTGCAAAATATATTCAAGCACATGTAGAGGTCAACAGCGAAGCAGTTAAGAAATACATGACAAATCATCCTGAAATTAGCAGAAAAGTGGTTAACAAATATAAAGAAAGCCAACCCGAAGTTAAAGGATATGCTGTATACACATATTCTGAGAATCACCCAACTGTACAGAAGTATAAGAAAACCCATCCTGAAATCCATAAAAAAAAAAAAAAAAAAAAAAAAAAAAAAATCATCAGAAAATAAACCTTATGTTAAAGGTGTAGCTGTAACAAAACAAGATGAAAGATGTTCAATGGAAAGGTTACAGCCAGTATGACCCAAAAACTGAATATGCAAAAGACAAAACTGTCGATATTGGATCACGGTCTACTTGAAATTGGTGTTATGCTGAAAATGGAAGGGACGAGAACCCTGCCATGTCCTGAAGTAACAGGAAAGTCCAACTTCTCTCTTTCAAGAATATCCTGAACACTTGCACAGCCTCCTTACTTACGAACATCCTGAGGCTGAGCATTTTCTAAATAATATTTGGAAATAGAACGGTTGTTTCCAAATGACGTCATTTGGAGCAAAAGAGATAAAAGAGGGAGATATAATGCAAACATTTAAGGTGCGAGGACAGGTATGTATCACAGAATAGGGAGTTTGATGCCTGGAACACAACAGCAACCGTCTTTTATTCAGGTAAATTTTGTTGGTGATGACAACCATGAAAGAGGCATTCGCTGTGGTCACTTTCAAAATGTCAAGCATGCATTCATAGGCCAACTCCAGAAAATTCTTCATGAACATAATGAGTATATCAAGGACTTCCAGGTAGTTATCAGTGCTGACAAAAAGCCTTCAAATGCTCACTGAGGACGTTAGAATACTCCTACCACTAACGAACTTGCTGTCTTGATTGTTGGCCAGGTGTTTAAAAAGCGAGACATTGTTCTCCACAGCAGGGACAAAAAACTGATAAGAATCAGTGAGTTCTATCAAATGTATGATTCTCTTCAGTATCGTCTCATGTTCTACCATGGAGAAGATGGGTACAGTATTAAAATCTCTCAGCGTGACCCAAACACCAATACACCATTTAAGAAAACTGTGTCTGCAGCTGATTTTTATGCCTGAATGTTGTTGGAGCGAGGAGGTGAAGAACCTTATTTACTTTAATTTCGTAATCTCCTCAACCAATTTATGCTTGATATGTACGCAAAAATATAAACAGAAAGACTAAACTTTATTCGAAAAAATAAAAAGAGTTGAGAAGTTGAGACTATATTAACTTAAAGTATGCCATAAGTAAAGCTGATGGTTTGGTATCGGAGCTGGGTAAGATGGTAGTGCTGCCTCGAAGCTTCAATGGAGGACTATCAAAATAATATAAAATTAACTTTTGCAAATTGTCAAATTTACTTATTTAAATTATTCTAAGAATGGAATTCTTTAGGTTTATTTAAGTAATAATAATTATCAACCTTAAGCTTAACTTTTACTAATTTAAGTTGTCCTTAATCCTAATGATATTAAACCGTAGCAGAGCAGGGTACTTTCAGCTAGTTTTTTATAAATATTACTTTAGTGTGGGTGTTTTTAAACAATTACCAATAAAACATATGTTCTAAATTAATCTATATCTCCTTAGTTTTTGATGAAGGTTTTTAGAAGAATAAAATTTCAATGATTTCAAATTCATTTTGATGTTTCAGGTTTATATGTAGGTATGTTATTAAAATAACATTTAATTAGTAATATTTGTTAAGATTGTAACCATGAATAAATTGAAAAATTAAATTTTTACTCATAGAATTTACTTTTATAAAACAAAACTAACCGCAAAAACTACTGAATCAATCTTTACCAAATCTTAACTACATCATCTTCTTAGTTGAAGGAATGTTTAGCAATAAGGAAATTTACATATTTTCTATTAAATTGTTGCTAAAAAGCAATGAAAATGTGGTACGCAGTAAATTTTGAAAATTTACCGATATGTGGCGAGTGCCATTAAAAAGAGGTTATAACGGCACACTCTTATGTAGAGCTAGAAATTGATAATAAAATTAGCTTAATTCAAATAAATTGTTACAAAAAAAATATAAATATTTAGTGTGATGTGTGGATCCTAGGGATGTTTAATAATCGAACGATATGTGGTTAGCGGCATCCTGCAACAGAGTTTGCAATGATAAAATTATTAAACCCATCTGTACCAAATTATAACTACAAAATCTTCATAGCATATTTTACTGTAATAATAATTTAAATTAAGTGTTAAGTGGCAGAAGTTTGTCACTCAGTCATTAACTTTTATAGTTATGTAGAAATTAAAATCCAACCAAACGAAATTAATAATATTATAATTGAAAAAGTAAATTGTGAAAGAGAATATCTATATTGATAGGGTGGTAAGCACTGATAATGCAGTCCATTATCCGCCAGAGTTTCTTCCTAAAAAGTCTCTGCCCATCTGAATTACCAACTCATAGATTAGAATTAATGATTGAATACCCAATAATGATTTTAAGTAAATTTCAACCAACTAATCATTGCAATAATACCAGGTTAAAAATAACAGCTTTGAGTGAAAATATATAGAAATATTGTACGAAAATAATTCTCAACTGCATGATAAAATTTTTGGAGTTAAAAAATAAAACTTCTATTATTAGTTAAAACTATTTAAGTTCTTTACTTATAATAGTGGGCGAAGCCGCGGCTGGGAATGCTAGTCAATAAAAAAAAAAAAAAAAAATTACATCAGAATTCAACAATTAAATTTTTTAAAAACAAAAGAATTAAATTAATAAACAAAAGTATAAAATAAAGTTAGAAGGTAGTAATGGAACGTCAGTATACATACATAACAATCGCTGTTAGAGCTCGCGTTGCTTTAACAAAGTTATTTCTATATCGAGGATATGGTAGACCAGTTAGATAATCCAGGAATGTTGTAATTGTAATCCGGTTGGCAAGGGCTCTCATGGGAGTTCCTTGGTAAGTCAGTCGAGAAAGTACTTCCAGAATACAGCCATCCAATCCAACAGGACTTTCTAGATTATCAGGTCGTTCCATCTCAACAAAACAAATTTAAAACTAATTAATCTTTATAAAGTAAAAAATATTAAATAATAGGTACTGGCCCATATTCAGAGTGATGTAGATGAAATAATCAGGTGGAAAAATGTTCAGGTTCTTTGATCTCATTTCAGAATTATTTTAATTGAAATTAATAATTTTTTTTTCATTGGTTATTTAATTTTAGAAAGATAAAAAATAAAATAAAACATGTAAAAGTCAACATGAATAATATAAGTTAATATGTTATTAATATGTTAATTAACAGCGATATATTATTGATGCAGTGACAATGAGAAAATTTCAGTCAACTCTTGGTATAGATAATAAAACTCTTACTGAGGGAATCGGTGATGAAGATGAGTCGCTATTAGGAGTAGAGCAGCGAGGGGAGTAATCCTGAGAAGAAGAAGTATGTTGATTGGTGGGTGAAAGAGGAGGTGGCGAAGGGGATGCAGCCCAAGAAGCAGGACTTTGGGGTGAAAGAGGCCCCATTGCTTCTGCAGCAACAGCCTCACTGTGCCCAGAGCAGTGAACTTTAGCATACTCAGACAATTTTTCCACTAATACACTTATAAGACCACACCGCACCATTTTCTGAAATTAGAAAAACTCATTAAAATTTCATAAGGTTGTACAGTCTTTATATAAATAAAAACTAAACATGGTGTATATTTTTTCCTTCATAAATATTCTATTGGATTCTAGTCTTAATTCTATTGGACCAAAAATTAAAATAAATTACAATAATGATTACCATTAAACTGGCGTGGTCATAATTAAATTGAGTAATGGCATCTAATATCTCTGGGTAGAAATGTTTAGTTTTCTTATTTGTTAGTAAAGATAGTAAGGTGTCAAAGGCAGTGGCAGAAAGCCTTAAACTTGCCCTTACCATGGACTCCCGGCACATTTGGCATAAACCAGTAATCAAATCTGCAATATGTTTTTGAAATGTTAAAATAAATAATAATATTTATTGTTATGAATAATAATTAATAAATTTATAATTCAATATTATGCAGTTAGTTCTTAAAAATATAAAAAAATAAATAAATTTCTCCTTGACTGGGAAAAACAACAGAACATTGATATGTCTATCTATAATCTTCTGTTTCATAGACGAAACTGTCAGCAAATTTTCGATCAGAGTAACACCAACAGAGAAAGAGATTGTCAAAAAAGCCTAAACACTTAAAAAATGTAGACAAAATGTGACTTTATTCATTCAAACCAATATAGCTCCTAAATGTTAGGTCCTAGCAATAAATGATATATAACAGAAATGATCAGGAAACTGTCATCAAATTATCGATACAAGCAACACCAAAAGAGCTAGAGCATATTAAAATGTTACATTTTTGAGGGTAAAAAAAAAACGTTACAGTCTAAGTTGCCAGGATGATACAACAAAAAAAAAATTTAAAAGGGTTTCCGTAACGACGCTTTATCTAACAAAGAAAACTATAGACCCCCCCGCCAAAAGACACTTCCATGTAAACAAATCAGAATTTGTTAATGAGTCAGAGTAGTTGTTTTATTTGTTGAGCTGCAACTCTGCCAAAAGGATTCTAAAATATTTTTATAAAGATGAGTTGAAGAATCCACAAAAACAACAGGCAGGAGAGAAAGGTTGGAAAAGTTTAATAGAAAAGCCCATAAAAAAACACTCAGTTGACAAGTATTTCTGGTTGGTATGCTTCCAAGTGAAGAAAAGACGCGATTACCTTCAGACATCTTCATAGGATTGGAGTTGTAGCCTCCAAATTCCTCTGTGCTAAGAGGAACAAATGTACAACCAGCATGTCCACTAGTATGCCTCTCTTGGGCTGAGAGAGATTTCCTAAACACGGCACTTTAGGTGCCATCAATGTGAACAGTAACACTACGGCAATGTTGTATTGGAGTGCCAGAAGTCTTCTTCTTTCTCTTCCTCTTCGAGCCATTACTGGCTTAGAGGGGCCTCGATCCAGTGCCGCCATACCTCTCGGTCCTTATCAAGCATTACCCAGCTCTTGCCGCCGTATGTTAGGATCGGAAGGTATATAGCCTTGTATATATGCATTTTTACATTTTTTCCTACTTCACGGTGACCAATAATGCTATTATTGATCTGGTAGTAGACCTGGTTCGCTTTTGAAATCCTATTGGCAATTTCTTAGTCAATCCTGCCAGATCTATTTATTATGGTTCCCAAGTTGTTGTACTCGTTTACTACTTCTAGGACCTCCCCATTGCATATATATATATATATATATATATATATATATATATATATATATATATATATATAATGTCTTCTTCATCATTCCGTGAGAGAATTAGGATTTTACTTTTTAAATTATTGATGGACATTCCCTTCTGTAGTAGCTCCTCCTCCCATTCCACCACTGCCTGTTGCAGCTTTTCTTTTGTATCTGCAATTAGGACAATATCGTCTGCATATAACAGACTTTTCACAAGTACGGTCCGCATTTTCCAATTGCCTATTGCAGTCCATGGCGTTTTGCGCTTGCATATCTTGTGCACTTCATCCATTAGAGTAATGAATAGAAGAGGGCTGAGGCTGTCTCCCTGTCTGACTCCTCTATCAAGAGAAAATGGTTTGGATTCTTTGCCATTTATCCTAATGATTCCCTTCGCATTGCTGTACGTCGATCTTATTGCCTGCAGTAAATCTGCTGGTACATTCTTCGCGGCAAGTGCGTTCCATATTTCATGCCTAGGCACAGAATCGAATGCAGCTTTTAGGTCAAGAAAAGCCAAATAAATGTTTTTATTCCTGTCCCATGCTTTTTCGGCAATATTTCTGAGGACGAAAATGTCATCCTGGGTCTGCCTTCCGGGGCGGAAGCCTGCCTGTTCATCCTCAAGTTGGTTCTCCACAATACGTCTCAACCTTCTTTCAAGGATAGAAGTGTACATTTTATAGGCTACAGACAGTAAGCTTATAGGTCTGTAGTTTTCGCATAAAGTTGAACTGCCTTTCTTATATATTGGGATAATAGCACTATATTCCCAGTCTTTAGGAATTTTCTTGCTATCCCATACTGCTTGTTTCAAGCGATGCCAGAAGTCAACTGGTCTAATTGTCAACAGCTTTAATAAAAATATTTATAACATAACTAAACGATAATAGAATGCAAGAAAACTTGAATAAAGACCATTTGGTGGAGATGATCTGCATCAGAACTTATGGCAACTATTGCCCAAGATTTACTGATACCAGCTGAAAAATTTCTTGGAAGCAAAGAATGCATTAAAAACAGAATAAGGCAGTATTCCGAAATTAAAAAAAAAAAATTTTGTATCTCTTATCTTAACAAACAAATTACGAAAAAGTATTATGCATTTCAAAGGGACAAATTGAAAATACAAAAATGTATTTTTATTTTAAGATACAAAGTAGAAAAAGTATCATATATAACATTTTCAGGACAAAATACAAAAAAATTGAATTAAGACTATAAAAATATTTTGTATTGGACCACTTATTTAAAATGTATTTCTTTATAACATACAAGAATTAGTTTTGCCTTCTTCCAGTAATTTTATTATAGCTTCAACTGCTCCTGCTTTACAGAGTTCTATCCGAGCACGTGGGTCATGGCTCAGATTGCATATCAAAACAGGAACAACAGGCATGTCAATCTTTGATACAATATCAATATATCCTGTACCTTTACCATTAATCTGAAAATAAAAATGTATGTAACATATATTATAAATACAGTAAAAGGGTGTGTATCATGGAGGTACATAAGCTGTGAGAGGTGTTAGCTCAACATACTTGACTACATCATCAAAACCACAAATGTTAGAATACTGATCAAATAAATTTATTTTTTCTTCACTACAATAATACTATGTTTTAATAATATTAATTCATCTTAACATACACAGCTAACACAACTATTTCAGTTTTATATATTATATAATATTATATATAATATATATATATAATATTATATATTATATATTTTATATATTATAATCCAATTTACATTGGATTTTGATTTCTTTTCTATTCTTTTCATATTTTTTTAAAAAGTTTTGTATGCTATAATTGGCAATGGAGAATTAAGACTGCCATGGAATAACACTTTGATATATTCGGGAGTCACGAAAGACACCAGAGCTAAGGAAGACGTGGGTATGATCATGAAAGATGAAATATTCACCAAGGTAAAAGAATGGTACCCAGTTTCTTCCAGAATAATAACAATCTATGCAGAAATAGCGTCAAGGCGTTAGCTGTTGTTCAAATAAATGCCCCTATAGAGGATGCACATTACATGTTGCTTGTAGCTGATAATCAAATTCTTAAGCCTCGGAGAGCACCCAGAAGATTTTATAAAAAGATTAATATCGCACAGTTCCAAAATCCACAGATACAGGAAAGGTACATGATAGAACTAGGAACAAAATAGCGTGAAACAAACCTAGATGCATCTTTGGACGAAAACTGGATATATATATTAAAAAAAAAGTTCTACAAACTGGAACAAAGGTGTGTGGCACAAAGAGATACTCCTCCATAGTGAAAAGGATAGAATGGTGGAGCGAGAGGGTGAAAGCAGCTGTAAAAAGGAAGAAAATCACTTGGAAGGAATATCTAAATAAAAGAAATGACCGAACCTGGGAACTCTACGTGCAACGAAGAAAAGAAGCAAAAATTGTTGTACAAAATTTTCCACCCTGTTATATGGAAGCGGAAGTTGGGTCCTTCTCGACAAACATCTTAGCAGAATCACTGCAAAAGAAATGAAGTACCATAGAAGAGTGACGGGCAGAACTCAGAGGGATCTCATCAGGAATGAAAAAACAAGAAATGATCTATGAGCTAGGCCAATATGTGAGATCCTAGAGAAGAGGCAGTTAAAGTGGTTTGGCCATGGTTGTCGAATGTGTGAAAACCGAGAGCCGCGCAAGTTTCTTGAAGCTAGGCCAACAGGCAAAAGACCTAGAGGCAGACCAAGGAAGACATGGATGGACCGAATGGATCAGGTGGGAGAGAAGAGGGGAAGACGGCTGGAAGCCATGAAGGTGTTGGCGAGAGACCGTGATGCTTGATTGATTAGGGTTGAGGCTCCTCCACCCTGAGAGGCACAAAGGATGTAGTAAAAGAAGAAGAAGTTTGCATTAAATGCATTAAAAATATTATGACATTAAATTGAAAATTACCAAATACCAAATAAAAATGAATTACCTGTTCTGCAGTGTATATTGAGTACTGCTGAGTAAACTTTACAAGTGTGCGTAATACAGCCTTCAAAACCTAAAATTAAATTTATTTATCAAACATAATGGCTTCATTATCAATAATTCATTAAATTTTTTGAAAATGATAATTGGAATCGAAGGTAAGTACTAGGTATTGTACATTGTCTTTTTGGAGAATTGAGAAATAGTCAACAAGGGAGGGCATATTTGGTGTCAGATTAAGCATAATGGATTGAGACTTGTGATGATTTAGTCTCATCTTCCAAGTTTACACAGAGAGAGTACCTCTTGCAAGTGTTGTAAAAGTTCAGTGAAGCCAGTGCAAAGTTTCGGTATCTATTATAAGTATGTCCTAATATCCTATGATGCAATTAGTGCAATTATGTTTTATAACAGAAATTAAACATGAATAATACTTTAATATTTTCCATGAAAAAATATGAAGGAACATATTAAGTAATATAAGTTCTTTATACAGTATTCCTCATCATTGAATGTGACTGACTACAAGAATCAATTTTTTCATACAATTCTTTGAAAAAGTATGAAGACATCCTAATGATATTTTTAAAAAGCTAGGATTCTTTTAACTTTCTCATCGCAAAGAGGAAAATTCTGTGAGGAACAAATTATGCGAACACAAATAGTAAGCTAGTGTGTTTTGTTATATGAGTTTGTAATTCAAAACTGCTTTGTATGTGTGTTATAATTTTCCAGGGTATATCTTTTATACTTAATTAGAATTTTAAATTTTTAAATGAGCAGTGAGTTTAACCCAACTAAACTAACATATAGTACAAATATACATATCAATTAGAAATGCTAAGTGAATAATTTCAATTAAAACATTTTTTTTGACACCATACATAACCGGAAAAGAAATTTTAACAGTTATAACAAGATATAAGCTTACTAGATCGTCTTTAGTAGTCAAATGAAGCGAAACAGCCATGACTGCCCCATTCCTTAACATGTCGTTATGATGCTTGTCAACTTCCCAAAGCCACCTGCAATTTTGATACAGTAATATTTATAATTTAATATATTGAAAACTTTCATGTAAGCAGATATTTAACTTTAAACAATAGTTTGTATAAGTTACAGCCCTGTGTCATAAAACTTCATAGAATCACTGTATTTCTAAAATAGAGAAAATAATAAATATGAACAAACCTCAAAGCTCTAATTGCCATATGTTGTACTTCTGTATCTTCGGTTGTATTTAAAACATGAACTATTGCTAACGTCACTCCAGCAGAGTGTAAATCTTTTGCTATTGAATGGCTTTGGGCTAAGTTACCAATAAAACGACACAACCGTTTTTGAATAGAGGCTTTAGCTGTTTTTCTAAGAATTGAAACAAGGCGGCCAGCAACTTTGTTTTTAGTGATCTAAAAATTAGAATAATGAATAATTTCCATAAACAAGTAATTTAAAAAAATTTTCTTTGGTTTAGTTACCTCTTCTCGAAAGTCTTCATTCATTATTAAATTATTACACAAATTTCCAAGAATACTAACAGTAATATTAAGTATATCTTCATTATTATGAGACAACACTTTAACCAAAGATTTACAACCTCCTAATTTAAGCAATAGTTTTACTCCATTACCATCTTCTACTATTTTAGTACGAATGAAAGTTAATGCTTTGTAAACTTCCTTTGTTCTGACTGATGGACTTAAAATGACTTCCAGAGTACGATTCAGTTTTTCTTCACTGATACATTCCTTATCAACTATAGAAACCTCAGTAAGATTTTGTTCAATTGTTGAAGGTTCATTAGTATCTACTGGATGTGCTTCAACCTCCAAGGGCTCCTTTTCATGTATTTGGCTCATTTTATAATGAAATAAATAAAAAATACCATTAAACTAAATCTAGCATAGTCACCTACTTCTTAGGTGTAATTTGACTAGAAAAAAAATCCTTATACACAAAACAGCTCATAAAAATATTTTTTATCAGCTGTCATCATAAAAATACATTTTTGAAAGATTAAAATGAAATTAACTTTTGAAACCTCTTAGGTGTTACCACAATAAATAGGTTAGGTTTGTCGCTAAATGAAAGAAGTTGAAGCAATCATTATGTTCTCTAAATGTAAATGAGCATGACAAAAATATTACAGGACTGACATTCTATAACTAAAAATGTTTTTGTATCAATAATATTTGATATTAACATAATGACATTGATTGATGTTTCAATAATTAATTGCAATACATATAGCGTAAATATCTTCCACTGAATTACTTTATGAATTAGTTGTTTTTGACTATATAATGGAATCATACGTCTTATAATTCACCCCAGTATTGGTTAATAATCCTGCAATAGTAGTATTTTATACTTTCATCTATAGATTTCTAATATAAAATAGTACCTATGAGCTCTTATTAATTAAGGGAATATTTAACTATGAAATTAATAGTGAAGCAACGCCTGATCCACTTTCAATAAAATATGTATTTGATCATTCAATTGACGATTTAGTTAGGGTGATGGCCAATTTAAATCAGGACAGCTTTCCGAAAATATAGAAGTTCTTCGATCTGAGACCCTCTAAGAAATAGAACTAGATCAGCAGCTGCTAATCGTTTGGACCTAAACCTCTCCTTATGATGAGGAAGGTTCTGGAAATTCCATCATTATCCTACGGCTAGCTGTTTTATGGTTCAACACGGCAGTTCGAATCAACAAAAGACAAAGGGAGCACTGATGCTCTGCTGAATGTGTTAAGGCCAAACAGTAAGATAAGCGGTGTGCCATGTTGCTGCTCTTTGATATATCTCCCGCCATCGACAGTAATTAGTGGCCAGGCTCCTTCAAGTATAGAAAGTCCTTTGCATCTTATACGCCCTCGTTATTCTCTACCTCTAGAACAGAAGTATAAAGATTTGAGGTGATTACTGTAGAGCAGAAGCTATCATAGAAAAGACCACAAGATCCAGCACCAGTAAAAGAGCAGATTGGCAACAAACATTTCGACTCTGCTGCAATATAAAGTTAAAAATTGCAAATTTCACAAATAAGGTTCAGATCTTCAACGAAAGGGATTTTCTGTGGTTTCTTTTAAATTAATTTAACAAGTGGAAGTTTGCAGCTGTGATCTGCCGAAAGATGTAATCAGCGAGGAGATATACAAATAGAGCTGCTATTGAGATAGGGCGTAGCTAAAGGCAGACGGGACCAGTATTCCCCCACCACTATACTACCCAGAGTTAACCCTGTTCCCAACTCACCAACATTATTTTAGACTACTGCTGATGCAGGTATAGGTAATAAAATTCCTTCAAACAGAGTGTATCATTTTTTACTTAAACTTTGTTAATATAAAGGATTTGTATTAAATAAAAAAGTTATAATTACTAATAAAAATTCAAACATTTCAAAGTATTGCGATAATTTTTTCGTGGAGATTATTATAAAAAAGTAATTGCATTTAAATCCATCCATCGTGAACTAAATTTGACTAGGTACAAAAAAAGAATTATGCGTTAGGTACTTACCTATGAATGCTAAGCTGCTTATCAGTTCTAGTCCTTGTCTTGTTGTTCTTACATCCTATTGCAGCGCAAATACTTAATGTGGAATGAATTTATAAACAAAATAAAACCTCAACAAGAATAGGTTTACGTAAAAGATAAGAAATTAAAAGCAAACACTTGTAACTTTAGAGGTTAGGGTAGTATAGTGGAGGGGGAACGAATCCCATCCCCACTCCACTGGAGACGGCTCTGTTGATTATCTCCTCGTTGGATGTAATAAACCCATTGAAAATTTACCATAAACTTTAAAATGGTGAAATGATAATGATAAATGAACGTTTCTAATCTTGAACGTTGCCTACATCTTTGTTGAATTGTTTTGATTTTGACAAGCGATTGTATTGGTGATTTTTGATCAAGCTAAATATTTTAATATCTTTTGACGTTGTTTAAGTAAGTTGAGTATGTTGAAAAATTCTTAACCATGCTTACCTGTTATAAAATACAAGTGTTTTCATGTTGGGGTCTGTAATTTAAATTTTCATTTCACATTTTCTTATACAGATTTGAGTTATATTAATTACTGGCTATCTTTAATAAAATATATGATACTATAAAATATATAATAAATAATAAAATATATTTTATAATGTATGCCTTATTATGGACAATAATTCAATATAAGCCATCATTTGACTTGGTGATTTAGGAAGGAATTCTCAAATTGAGTAACTCATTAGGACAGCTAATTGGAGTTATTTAAGCTTTTTTTGTAGTTTTATTGAAATTCTAGCACGTTTTAGATTTATAAAGTATATAATTTCATTGTTCAATGTTTAAGGTAAAATGAATATACCACAAGTAATGTCTCAAGGGCCGGTGGTAATGCCTCAGGTGCCTATGCAACAGCAGCCAGTTGTTAACACTGTTATGGTTAATTCCCAAGGACAGCCAATGACTGGACCTCCTCAGGCACAAGAAAATAATATATCTAAAGTTAAAAGTCTTATAGGACCATTAAGAGAATCTCTAGCAGTAAGTTAATTATTATTTACAATTGCTTTATTGTGATATATCCATTAGTTATTTTTTATTGGTCTATTGTTTTAAAATTTGTCTTATCATTAATTATTTTAACAGGATCCATTGAGGACTTATTTTTATTTTACGATATTAATTAAGTAAGATCCTTTGCTTCTAAGGTTTTTATATAAATTTAATTGTTGGATGGCGGTTGACTAATTTATTAAATATTCAGAATATTTCTTTTTTATTTGATCAGTTGAAGAGGTTACTTAAATGATTAAAGGAACCAATATCCATTGGTGGTTCCTGTATTGGATTATACGTTAGCAGAGAAACTGCCATCATATTATTCCACACCATTATGTTAATAGTAAACATATCTGTGTTATAAGTTCTGTTTATTTAAACATCAGTATTTGTTTGTAAGGATGTAAAATTGAAGTTGAACTAATTCCAGTTGTACCAATTCTAATAAAATTACAAACGTTATGGGAATAACGTTTTCAGATATAGAAATTTAAAAGTTATTATTGCTAGGATTATTTTTCAAAAGATATTGTCCCTTATTTCCTCCCTTTCCGGTTTAGAATATTTAAAATCCATCTATGCCAGATCTTTTTGCTTCAAGATTCTGTTAGAACCTAGGGCTGTACTTTTGTCTAGATATCTGGTGGGATCTTATCCATCCACATTTTGTCTGTTCATTATATATCAATCTAAAAAAAAGTCAATGCTTTTTCAAGTTTAAAATTAAAAATTAGAAACTGGAAACATTTCATTACTTCTTCATTACCCGTGCCACAGTTTACATAGTTAGGAATTACCATTCAAAGTACCATGTATGATTCTGCTTGAATCCAGGATTTAACGTTAGTCTATAGTATGATAAGCTGAATCCCCTTATTTATTCATTTATAAATAAATAAACTCTTTTACTAGTCATAAATGTAATGTAATTAATAATAGAAGTGTTGTTTTTTTTACTTTCTTTGAATGATATTATTTATTTTCAGGCGACATTAAAAACAGCTGCACAAACTTTACACCAAAACAGTTTAGTGGATGTTGGATCACTGTAAGTATTTTCATTAAAGGTAAACAGGTTGGCTTTAATTTTATTCCATTTATATTATTAATTCTTATGTTGACTTGATAGGAAGTGTATCACTTACTGATTTTTCAATATATCCCTGGCTGTTAGGGAAAAAGTGGAGAAGTTAAAATTGTGCACTTTTCAGTAAGGCATTTTGAATCGTTTTCTTAAATCCTATAATAATAATAATAAAAGTACCATTTTGTGCCAAAATAGGTACTTTAAGGCATTATTAAGAAGGCCAACTTAACTAATTTTTAATTACACTGATAATAAAATCCTCCTTTGAAGGTTAATGACTAACTCATTTTCAAGGTAATTTGGCAATTGTTCATGATAGCCACCGATATATAGTCACTTTATATGTGTTCTGAATGTTATTTTAATTTAGATAAATATTCTTCAATGAGTTTAATTTAAAATATTGGGTTTTCATATAAATTGTCTTAATTATTATTGTAAATCATGAAATAATTTCATAATCATAATTATTTTTGTTTATAGAAAAAATGTTCCTCCTGTTGATGTTACTCCTCCAAGATTTGACAAAAGTATGGAAGAATTTTATTCTATTTGTGATCAAATTGAACTTCACCTTGTAAGTAATATGTATTGTTTTTTCTTTATTTTTTTTAAATTTTATATTCTACAAAACATTTAATGCAAATTCACATGTGTTGAATAAATGTGGCAATTAATTCATCAATCCTAACTGTAATTTTTCTTCTCTAAATATATATGTCAATCAATTAACTACCAGAAAATTACAAACAAATCTCATTTTTATTTACTATGTTTGTCTATGGAGTAAAATCTATATAATTAAATTTGTATAATTATTATTATTTTTAGTTGGTTTATTTTCAATATTTTATCAAACCCCTTTGTTTTAATGTATTTATTAATTGAATAAATTTCCAATATTTCAGAAAACTTCAATAGAATGTATGAACCAGAATGCAAGTAGTCAGCGTTATTTATCGATGACAGTAACACCAACCAGGACAGAACCTTTACCAAATCAGGAATTAGTTAGTCTCACATATCCTCAGTATTTGAATACAGTAAGGACTCAAGTTAGTTTTGCTAAAGAAATGCACGGTATGCTGTTAGCTGCTGCACAAAACATTACAACAACGGAATGAGAAATATTTTGTAGTTATTGAAGAATCTGTACATTTTTTTTAATATACATATCATAGTTAAGAAAATAAATTAATTATAATATTGTTTCTTTTAAATTTACCTTGCCTCCTCTTAAAAAATACTTACATCAATTAGTTTTAGAAGTTGATTTGATATTTAAAAAATCAATCAATAAAAAGGTGGTTAAACCCCATGTTACCTCCTAATACTTAACAGTTTCTTGTCTTCCCCCCTATTTTCCACATTTTGATTATAGTTGCCTGGAATATGGTAGATTCTTGTATCAACTTGAAGAGATATTAAACAGATTGATAAAATGTTTTATACATTTTTTCCTGGTTGTCTTCAAATTATGTTATTACCATAAACCAATATGCATAAAGAAATATGTTATGTAATCATTATTCAGGAACTGTATAATAAGATATCAAGGAGTACATAGCTTCATCTAAGAAGTTGCTTATGAGACTGGTCCTAATATCATTCAATGATGCCACCAGGCCACAATAATATAATTTGGTTTGAGCTAGAAGTAAAGAATGAAAGTAAAACTGGTCCTGGTGAGAAACCCTAATTTAGAGTAAAGAAGGAGTAGGTGCACTTAACTAAAGATTAAATGAAAAGCTGCATGGAGAACTATAACCAGTTTTCTCATCAATGATCCAGAAGAACATCATGAATAGACAATTATTTTTTAAATTCAGGTAGGAACACGACATAGTTGCAGGAGGATGGACATGATCTGTCTTTCAATCCTAATGCCTAAATGAAATGAAAAATAAACTTTATTCTGGGAAAACTGTCCCCTAGTAATAATTGAAAGGTACAATTATCTCGCTGAGATTAGTTACACATCAGTATTAAAAATTAAATTATGAGAAGAAACAAAAATTAAAGTTAAGTAAAATAAACAACACTTTTACAAGTTGTAAATTTTATCACTTAAATTGATAGAACAAATATAAATATGTAAAACACCAAATCCATGTACAAATTAATCTTCTTAAGTTTTATAACACTTTTACACATAAGCTTAGATGAAATAAGAAAACATGAATTCATAAAACACTTAATCCTTTATGAAACTCATTTTGTTAACTTCTGTTTCACTTATTTACATTTAAGAAGTCTAAATATCAATATAACAAACTAAACAACACAATCCAAGTTGAAACTGTAGAAGTGATTGTTTACATGTGAGGTTATAGAAATGAACTATCGAAAAATGTAAACATGAAGTGAAGCGTAAGGATCGAACTGGTCGGTGTAGCGCGGGTCAACCTAGTTTGGTGGTGTCGCCGATCCGAACCGTTACCCTAATTTTTGTTAAAAACACATTAATATATAACATTATACCAATAGTTCTACAATTATATAGTAATGTGTCATTTACCTCTCAATCTGTGATTATTTTCACATTATCAATTCTCCATGTTATAAGCCATTATATAATATAAGACAGAATCCTAGTTGAAAGTGATGATGTTAATTTCTGCTATATTTTCTCATGGGAAGTGGAAATAAGAAAACATAAAAAACCTGTGATATACTTTCTCAAATTTATTTATAAACTGATATGTTTTATTGAATTAATTATACAATCTGTCTTACTTTAGCACAAAAAGTAATATGGATGACAAAGAATCCATTCACAAAATATGTATACTGAAATTTTATCACTTAAATTGATGGAACAAATATAAATATGTAAAACACCAAATCCATGTACAAATTAATCTTCTTAAGTTTTATAACACTTTTACACATAAGCTTAGATAAAATAAGAAAACATGAATTCATAAAACACTTAATCCTTAATGAAACTCATTTTGTGAACTTCTGTTTCACTTATTTACATTTAAGAAGTCTAAATATCAATATAACAAACTAAACAACACAATCCAAGTTGAAACTGTAGAAGTGATTGTTTACATGTGAGGTTATAGGAATGAACTATCAAAAAATGTAAACATGAAGTGAAGCGTAAGGATCGAACTGGTCAGTGTAGCGCGGGTCAACCTGGTTTGGTGGTGTCGCCGATCCGAACCGTAACCCAATTTAATATATGGGTCTGATTGAAAATTTAGTCAGCTATCAGTTGAGCAAAATAAATTTTGGATCGGAAGAATAGTTTTGGGGTTATAACGACAAATGTGCCAAAAATCTTGGATTTCACAACAAAACGAGGTTTTATTGTGCTGGCATTGGTATTTTACATGACTCTATATCAATTTAATTTATGGGTCTGATTGCAAATTTAGTCAGCTATCAGTTCAGAAAAATAAATTTTGGATCGGAAGAATAGTTTTGAGGTTATACCGAAAATTTTGCAAACAAAAATTGGATTTCACAACAGTACGAGGTTTTAGTGGGCCTGGCATTGGTATTTTACATGACTTTATATCAATTTAATATATGGGTCTGATTGAAAATTTAGTCAGCTATCACTTGAAAAAGATAAATTTTGGATTGGACGAGTAGTTTTGGGGTTACAATGTAAAATGTACTAAAAAACATAGACTTCATAACAGTACGGGGTTTTAGTGTGCTGACATTGGTATTTTACATGACTTTATATCAATTTAATATATGGCTCTGATTGAAAATAAATTTTGGATCGGAAGAATAGTTTTGAGGTTATACCGAAAAATGTGCAAACAAAAATTGGATTTCACAACAGTACTAGGTTTTAGTGGGCCTGGCATTGGTATTTTACATGAAAATGTGCCAAAAAACTTAGATAAATTTCATATATGAGTATGGGAGGAAATTAGGTTAGTAGATATTTCATAACTTTATAAGTTGAAATATTATTCATTTTTTAATAATATCGCCGGTATTTATATTATTACTGTTCATATACGTATATTAATTGGTATTTTTAATATTAAAATTTTAAAACAAGATTATTTTATATTTAAATAATTTTATTGTACCATACATAGGAAGCAATATAATATAATTTCCTCAAATTATTCTAGAGAAAAACTACTTATAAATAAAATAAAAAAGGAAATCATGTTCAAAAATTTCACTGTTGGACGAAAAGGATGTGAGTTTTGAACAATGTCAGCCGGTGTGACGCCTTCAGAGGATTTTGAATTTTGTCTGCCGGTGCTTAGCCCCCTCGAAATTTTGGCAGACAACGTTTTTTGTCATCTAGGAAGTATGCAGTTTCTTGTGTGCTTCAAATAAATCGTCTTCAAATTGACTACTTTTGGACTGAAAAAACCCGGATTTTGAATTTTGTCTGCCGGTGCTTAGCCCCCTCCAAATTTTGGCAGACAACGTTTTTTGTCATCTAGTGAGCATGCAGTTTCTTGTGTGCTGGAAATAAATCGTCTTCAAATGGTCCACTTTTGGACTGAAAAAACCCGGATTTTGAATTTTGTCTGCCGGTGCTTAGCCCCCTCCAAATTTTGGCAGACAACGTTTTTTGTCATCTTGTGAGCATACAGTTTCTTGTGTGCTGGAAATAAATCGTCTTCAAATGGTCCACTTTTGGACCGAAAAAACGCGAATTTTGAATTTTGTCTTCCGGTGCGACGCCCCCTCCAAAGTTTGGCAGACAACGTTTTTTGTCATCTAATGAGCATGCAGTTTCTTGTGTGCTTCAATTAAATTGTCTTCAAATGGTCCACTTTTGGACCGAAAAAACGCGAATTTTGAATTTTGTCTTCCGGTGCGACGCCCCCTCCAAAGTTTGGCAGACAACGTTTTTTGTCATCTAGTGAGCATGCAGTTTCTTGTGTGCTTCAAATAAATCGTCTTCAAATGGTCCACTTTTGGACTGCAAAAACGCGGATTATGAATTTTGTCTGCCGGTGCTTAGCCCCCTCGAAATTTTGGCAGACAACGTTTTTTGTCATCTAGGAAGTATGCAGTTTCTTGTGTGCTTCAAATAAATCGTCTTCAAATTGACTATTTTCACTGCCCATCCGCTGATGTCCTCAATATCGTCCTGAATCTTACGAGATGCTTCGTACCTGTCTGAAGGATAGAAGGATAGGTAAATTTGGAGGTCATCAGCATACAAATGATACTGGGAGTGGCGTATAACATGTGGTAGGTCATTAATATAAGCAGAGAAGATGATTGGTGACAGGGAGCATCCTTGAGAAACACCTCGTGTACTGAGGATGAGGGAGGTTTGTTGGAAATGATAACTGTTTGGGAACGGTAAGACAAGAAGGAGCGGAACCAGCTTAAAGCACTTTTGGATATCGAAAGGTTATGTAATTTGGAGAGGAGAATTGTATAATTGACGCAATCGAACGCTTTTGAAAAATCGAATAGGACAAGGATTGCAATTTGCAGTTGGTCCATGGAGGAATGAAGGTCTTGTGTTACTTTTAATAGGGCCGATTGAGTGGAGTGTCCTGAACGGAAGCCTGATTGGAGAGGAGTGAGGAGATCTTTGTGATTTAGGTAGGTGGAGAGTTGTGAATGGACTAATCTTTCCAGCGGTTTTGACAGGTTTGACAGAAGGGAAAAAGGCCTAAAATGGGAAGCTAAGGAGGGGGAGGGGATTTTATTCTGCGGGCGCACAAGGACATTTTTCTAGGCAGAGGGAAAAGTGGAGTTTTGTAGTGAAAAGTTGTAAATGTGTAAAAGGGCGGGAAGAATGGCAGGAAGACCGAGTTTAATCATTTTTACTGGAATTTGATCAGAACCATAATCATCGGTTCGGGATTTGAGTATGGAAGGGATTAGGTCATTGGGAAGAATGTGAAGAAAATAGAAGTTATCGGGATTGAATGGGAAGTTATGGGGATTAATTTGTGGCTCGTTAGGAAGGGGGTTAGCGAAAAAATAGTTAAGTTCATCAGGGGAAATAGGGAAGTTGGTAGAGGGGGTGGAGCCGGCAATAGAGAATTTTCTTAGGATTTCCCACTTAGACTTGCGATCAGGAGCTTGGGATAGGATATTATTGAAATACTGTGCCTTGGCACGTTGCAATGAAGACTGACCAAGGTTTCGGAGATGTTTGAATGTGAAGTATTCCTCTGGAGTTCGAGTTCACTTGAAGAGCCTCCTAGCAGTATCTCTTTTCTTCACCAATTTTCTAATTTCTGGGCTAATCCAGGGATCGGGGGACCGTCGGAAAGTGGATGTCTTAAGTGGTGCTAGGTGATTGACGAATGAAAGGAGATCTGATCAGAGGCATTCAACCATAAACTGGGCATGATGGGTCAGTTGAAAAGGAACAATGAATAGGTTAAGGGAGTATATCAATTCTTGTATGTCCTGTCAGGAGAGTCGGAAAGTAGATAAGTGTTGAGGTCACCTGCTACGATTATGTTATTGTAATATGGTACGTATGTCAGGAAAGAGGATTCAAATGTTGGTTCGAATTTAACTTGAGGAGAGCGGTTGACTACGACGTAAAGGAGTAAGGATGATTAAAGGAGATTTCTGTAAATATATATTCTATGTGTGGAGAATCAGGAGAGGGTGATTTGAATAGGGTTTTAACTCTCATGCTATCATGAACGTACAAGCCGACCCCTCCACCTTTTTGGTCTGCACGGTCATGACGAATGAGAGTATATTCAGGCATGTTTACAGAGGAAGAAGGGATACTTGGTTTGAGCCAGATTTCTGATACGGCAATTATATGGTAGGAATTATGAAGAAAGTGGTGAAGGAATTCATCATAATAAGTATCAAATAGCTGTGTTTATTAGTGGTAAATTTCTGTTGGCCAGGTAATGACTGATTGTTTAATAAAATGAAACACCCAATCTGTGAATGAGGGCTTTCAAAAACAAAAGAAAAGCAATCACGATTGCTATGAGCACACCAAGTGGTATACAAAGCACTGGGTGTGATGGGAATGACACATTCTAATGCTAGTCGTCATAGGACTAGATCGATGAGCTTAGAGTTCTTGTACAGCAATACAATGTTGTGGCAAGTCGAGAATCATTTTTCCATTATATGGCCTTAGGATTTATTATCAATTAAAGAGTTTCGTAGAATTGTGTGCAGAGAAGACCAAATTCAGCCCTATAGTTAATGAGTCTAATATTGAATTGTGGAGCTGAGGCCATTCACTAAGGACGATTATGCTGTCAGCTTACTTATACCATAGGGGCCACTCTGATGATATCATCTAGATTATAGTGATGAAAACTTTGTAGTTATTGAAGAATATGTAGGTTTTTCATTAGATTCTTCGACAGTCTTCATTGACAAAAATTACTGAAATATAGTTTGGGGGTCAAATAACACCAATAGAAGAGGATAAAGACGAAAGAATATATTACATGGAAACAGCTCGTGTTTGTAAACCATCTTTTTTACGACTCTAACATCCTCTGGAACAACTAGACCGTTAGGAAGATGTAGTTATTGTCTCATCTACTTTATCGAAAGTTATGTGTAATAATCTTGAAGTGTCAGCAAATAGCTGGCTCTTCCTCCTAAGCATGTATAAATCCGCCCTCTCTTTGTAGTTTAATTAAAGTATATTTCATCTTAATTGTACAGTTGCTTAATATAGTTTTTTTAAATCTTTTTGTGGAGAATATTTAATTGGCGCCCGATCAGAGACTGGCGGTTCTCCAAGTTTGAAGATTGAAGAAAGATTCTGGTATGCCAGGAAGACTCGAAGAAATATCCCTTGAGGTAACAGAATTTCGGACTACTTGATAACAGATCTGATTGTAAGGCCGCTGAGTAGATTTGA
The DNA here is from genome assembly GCA_003667255.2 of Euschistus heros. Classification (NCBI taxonomy): domain Eukaryota; kingdom Metazoa; phylum Arthropoda; class Insecta; order Hemiptera; family Pentatomidae; genus Euschistus; species Euschistus heros. Next base: position 1,866,177 of record RCWM02000060.1, read on the forward strand.
AGAAATAGCAATTGGTAACATAATCAGAACTTACTGGTTGGAGGAGTGTTTCAGCACTTTACGCAAGTTTGAAAACATCATTGATATCTTCTCTTCGAAATTCACATAGCTTTGAGGTATTGTAGAATTAATTGTATGTTAATGAATGTTCGCCTGAAATTCAATTCAATTTAATGAATACTGAATTTGGGCTTAAAGAACGTAAACTAGGCGAAATTTTAATAAAAGATAGAAAATTAACTGATATTGATAATGATATAAATTTTAGCAAAATGACTTCCAATCATTTTAACACAAAAGAAGATTATGGTCACTTGCCATATTATAAGGGTGGCCCAACTCTATTAATTGCACATATTAAACCATTAGAAATAATTTATAATAATGTATGTAACGAACACATTTCTTGAGCACAAAATGAAAATAAACTTATTCAAATCGCTTTATCGCGACTTACCTAAATTCGTGATGAGTTGCAACTTTGTAAGTATGAAATTTTTGGGTCTATTGACGAATTTAAATTACACTTTGTTAACAATTTTAAGGATTCGCGGACGACTTTTCATTTACAACATGAAGTAACACCAATTGGAATACATAGAAACAAACATCCAATTGACGACATTAATAGAGTTTCACCTTATCAAATCCTGATACAAAATAGAATAATGGTTGACACAGATATTATAAAGACCAGGAAATAAAATCCCAAAAATGACAAATAATTGATCATGTCCTAAGAAATCTATCCTCCAGGCTAAGGAATACCCTTAATCTTGCGCGACCTGAACGATATGAAAAACGCTCTCTATAATAACTGTAGAATCATGGAGGATGATTTATACCCACAAGGCCAAAATAAAAACGAACACCACGGAAAAATACAAAAAAACCATCATAACGGTCCTAGGTATAATAATCACCATAATTACAATAGTCCAAATTTTAAACATAACTGGAACAAACATCAGGAACAAAAACCACACTATGATGAACGACATCGTTATCGTAATTATATAGAACGGTTGTTTTCAAATGACGTCGTTTGGAGCAAACGAGATAAAAGTGGGGACATTTAAGGTGCGACAACAGAGATATAGGAACACAACAGCAGCCGTATTTTATTCAGATAAATTTTGTTTGTCATGACAACAACGAAAGAGAAATTCGCTGTGGTTAATTTCAAAATGTCAAGGCTGCATTAGTAGGCCAACTCGAGAAAATTCTTCATGAACATATAAAGTATATCAAGGACTTCAGAGCTGCTGTTGAGTCTGATCCCAAAGATTTATAAGATTTGCTGATAGTGCTGACAAAAAGCCTTTAAATGCTCACTCCTACTACTAACGAAATTGCTATCTTGATTGTTGGCCAGGTGTTTGAAAAGCGAGACATCGTTCTCCACAGCAGGGTCAAGAAACTGATAAGAATCAGCGAGTTCCATCGAGCGTATGATTCTCTACAGTGTCGTCTCGTGTTCTGCCATGGGTACTGTATTAACATCCCTCAGTGTGACCCAAACACCAATACACCACTTAAAAAAAGTGTGTCTGCAGCTGATTTTTACACCTATATATGTTGACGGAGCGAGAAAGTAAAGAACCTTATTTGCTTTAGTTTTTAATCTCCTCAAACAATTTATGCTTGACATGTACGCAAAAATAGAAACAGAAAGATTAAACTTTATTCGAAAAAAATAAAAAAAGTTGAGAAGTGGAGACTATATTCATTTGAAGGATGCCATAAGAAAAGCTGATGGTCTGGTATCGGAGCTGGGTAAGATCGTAGTGCTGCCTCGAAGCTTCACTGGAGGACTGTTAAAATTTAAAAAAATTAACTTTTGCAGATTGTCAAATTTACTTATTAAAATTATTCTAAGAATGGCATTCTTTAGGTTTACTTAAGTAATAATAATTATCAACGTTAAGCTTAACTGTTACTAATTCAAGTTGTCCTTAATTCTAAAGATTGTAGCGGATATGGGTACTTTCAGCTCTTGGAGTTATAGACAAGTGGAGGGGGCTTACCTCTCAATAGCCAGGGCAGGCAGCCATTTTGGTGTGAACCGTATTATCAGTAAATTAACCTCTTATCAGTTTAAATTTTGGCTTCCTAGGCTTTATACTGCTGTTATTTTATTTTAGTGATTTATTTACTTTAGTGATTTACTTATTTTATTTATTACGAACCCTTTCAATTGCCCTAGCCCTGATGGAATGCAAGTCGCCAGGTGGGCATAGTGGGCGTGGCCGCTTAGTGTTTTGGTCTCGCCCCTTACGGAATAGTATACGGGAAGGGCCTCTCCATAGTACTATAACTCTATGTTTCAGTTAGTATAAACATAAATTATGTCCAAATATATTATATCCAAAATATAAATATATATTATATAATATTATATACATACAAATATATTATATCCAAAATATAAATCGATGTTCGTGTTACTATGTACAATTATGACTTCAATGGAAAAAGCGCGTAATTAGTGTTTTTAAAACTTTGCCCGGGAAAAAGTTAGGTTGAGTGGTTCTTTATATTTGTCTAGGATTGTTGTGTGATTGTTAAGTTTACCTTTACTATTGATTTAAGATATTCTATGTAGAATTCATTGCCTCACCTAAGAACTCCAACGTAGAATCAGATTTGTTATTAGAGTTTCAATTGAATCTGGTTATAAGCAAAAGCATTAGTCAACTCTGGAATTAAAAAGCAAGGTATTTAATTTACAATATATTCTACATCAGTTATGAAAAAAATAACATTTTGTGTTGTAGGAGTGTTTGAATGGTACACAACAATCATAGTCATAATATTTGGTCATTTGTAATTGTTAAAAATTAATTTGTTTTTAAAATGAATTAAATCACAGTGGCAATAAAAAAGATAAATTATGATTAAATGCAGATAATATCCTGAATCAGGGGAATGTTTTTACCATTATCTTAGAAATGATCAGTTTTAATCTATTTGTCTAGAACAAACCTTTAATGTGTTTGGTAATATGTTTACTTGTATTCTTCTTTACAATTAGGTCCTTTTTGAACTGTATTGTTGGTTAGAATATAATCAAGTACTGATTTAATGTAATGCAATACTATTTTGAGGATCTTTTTTTACCATATCTTAGCTTATCTTAAAACTGTTGAATTTGATGGTCTAAAAAGTCACTTGCTAACGTATAAAGTCTATAAATTAATTACAGTTATCTCCCAAATTTTTATTCAGAAAACTTTATCCTAATTCCATGAATCACTGTAAAATTACCTGAGACCACTTCAAAATACATTTCCTTAAATATCCATTATTAAACTGCTATAGTCACTTTTCAGCCATACTAATACAACTTGTAATATTCTAAGTGAAAGAAGGAATTTATATTCAATAAGTTTAAAAAGAACTTAATTAAATATCAGGATATATAGATTGTAATGATTGTTGTAGTGTCCAAAATATTTAAAATCACTGGCAAATCTATGAGTATCCATATTACTTTATTATGCATGGTAGCAGACGACACTAACTAAATTATTTGTGTCTGCATGTGGTGAACAAGTCCCAAATCATGTCTTTAACTTTATTGTTACTAATTGTTACAAAAGATAAGGTAGTTTATAATTGATTGTAGTTAGTCAGTATGCTAACTATTACCAACCCCAAAGATGTTTTCCAAGCATTAGCTGCTTGTGTTCGGGTTTTTGAACACAAACATCCTCAGTACAGAATGTTTATTTGCATCTTAGATTGGAGTTCTGTTTTCTTTTAGCTTAATCAATTTGTAAAATTATATCAAATTTCGATTTAAGATATAAATACTTATTCTGAGTTGTTATAGTAGGACAACAATGACTCTTAAGGAGATAGATGAACAAGCTGAGCAATCTCTAGAAGGTGTTTTGAGCTTGGATGTAAAACTAGCTTTTAACAGAGTTTGTTCATTAATATACAGTTTAGAAGATGACATTGGTCAGGTAAGTGTTATATTACTAATTTATAACGTTCAGATTATAGTATACAGTTTGAGTCTGATTCAGAATTAGTGAACGATGTGCCACTTCTATTGTGTTTTTTTTTTTTTTTCAATAGGAGTTAGACATTGCTTATAAATTCCTGATTACATTGATGTTACATTAATTGTAACTCTAAATTCAGTTAGGAATGAATGTTTAATTTTTTTTTTTTTTTTTTTTTTTTTTTTTTTTTTTTTTTTTTTTTTTTTTTTTTGTTTTTTTTTTTTTTTTTTTTTTTTTTTTTTTTTTTTTTTTTTTTTTTTTTTTTTTTTTTTTTTTTTTTTTTTTTTTTTTTTTTTTTTTAACCATTGATTTTATTTATTTTTCTATCAGTTGTTCAATTGAACAGATGGTATAGAATGTTAGACAGACTGCTCTACAAACGTTCTTAACTTCTAGTAAAGACCAAATTACTAAAAACAACTCTTATTACCAATTTTGAGCTATAAATAGGAATTCAGGGTTGCTGCCAAACATTTTGAAAATTCAATTTTTTCAGTTAAAAGTTTATGTCTTATTGTTTCCAACCATACATTACTTAAAAACTTAATCCCTTGGTTCAAAGACATAATGGCTCCAAAATTTCCATATCCGACTTAGTACCTAGACAAATCCAATAACTTAAAGACTATGGTCAGTAACACTTCCTACCTGATGACTGAAGAGACTTTGGCTGATGGCTTACCAACACGTTGTTGATAAATATATTGCAATGAACAAATTTGCTAAATGCGCTAGAAGTGCAAATTGCAGTTAACATATTTTAAATAAATAGATAAAATATATCTAAGATATAGCTGTTGATCTAAAGTGTATGTATATTCTGTATTGGAAGTTTTATACTCTGGTTTATGAAAATATAGGATCTGAATTGACCTCAAGATCATTTCCTGTATTTCTTTAAAAATTGATTTGAAACATTCCTCTAATACCCAAGAAATTGGTATTGTCTGTAATTCCCCTTACATATCTGTAATTTCCAATTTTCTTTAATTCTTCTATTTTGTGTTCAGAGTTGTTTTTTTATAGATTAGTTGTATTTAAAAGGGATCAGTCTGTGATATAAGAATCTTAATGGTTTAACAATAGTTTATTTTCATGCTGACATTTCATCCATAACAATTAGGCCATCATCAGGACAGTATAAGGAAAAAATATAAAAGGGAGTAACAAATTACACCAAGGGAACTGAGGCTGTTATGTGCATGTTGTCATTTCAACAAATAATTAATTGAAATTTAGATAATTTTATTAAAAATAAGAATTTTCGCGTGATAAATAATATTCAGCACTACAAAATTTCCATTTTTTTTTTCTCTGTATAAATAAATTAGAAAAATAGAATTCACAATATTTAAATTTTTATGAAGATATAGTCTTTCAACTTTGATGTAAGTGCTGGAGAGGCACTATATAAGACAGTAGTTATATAAAATACTGTAGGACTGCCTTGCAGGTCGTAACGTTGGCACACATTAAAGTATTTCTCCTTAGCCATGGTGTTTCTCTTTGACTGCATCCCTGATTATCTTCTCCATTCATCTTAACAGTCAACTATACTTTTATCATTAAAATACTGATAAATGAAAAAACAAACAATATTTTGTCCATTCTTACCCATGTTTATTCTTATATTTATATTCTTATATACCATATGGTAAATAAGGGGATATCTACTAAGTTCAGTGAATAATGGGATAAGATAAAATTCTAATTCCAATTAAGTATGCATTTGTCTTTTCCAGGAAGCAGCTTCATATCAGTTATTGAGGATTCGCAATGATGTTGACAAAGTATTGAAAAGGAAAAGGAATAAATTGTTATATAAGGAGGTAAACAATATTTTTTTTTTTTTATCCTCTTCTACCACATCAAAGTGTGAAGTGCATGCTGACAGTCTTCTGCATTCTCCTCTTAACTGCCTTCTTCCTTTTCTCCTTTTTTCCTTTCTTTTCTCCCTTCTTCCTTGAAATCTCTTTCCCTCTTTGACAGCTTTGTAGGTTAGCTTTGCTATTTTCATTGAAGAAACTTATCTAACCTAATAACGACTATAATCACCTTATATCATACACGCTAATCTTATAAGTGGTCAAAAAATTGAAATCATATAATTTTTTATTTATGTGATATTTTATTTAAAATATTTGTCACAGAGTCATAGCGAATCACGTGATTATTAATTTAATGAAGTTAGCCCAGCATAGGAATCTTTACATAATAAATATTACTCGGCACTATTTTATTTTTCTTTATCATATTAAAATGACAGAATATTTATTAATATTAATATTGACAATATTTAAACTTTATACAGATATCTCTGCTTACATAAAATACTTAGGCGGTGTCTTCAGGGAAGAATGACCCTCTATCCTTTAGGGTCTTTGGCAGTTCATGTTTATATGAATCTTAAGTTCTCTATCTGTCTATAAAACCCAATATATTTTAGAAATTCCCTCAAGGACTTCACTCACTTTTCATGAACTTGTAGAATTTTTGTCCGTGTTGAAGTGGCTTAAAACTGCTGACAATCAACTAGTATGTATTAAAACTAAGAGCAGTAAACAATGCTTGGTTCAAAACAGTTGACACAAGTAGGGTCTTCTTGGCCACAGAGAAAGTAGCCATGGGAGAATTCACAGTGCTTGATTCTCAAGCAACATAATTTTTTTTTCTTTTCTTGAGCTTCTACAACTTCTTTTTTATTTTCCCCTGCATTTTGGCTCTATTTTCAACAAGAATTATGGCTCATTCTACTTTGCGTGAATTTGAGATCTCATTTATCCTACCCTGACTTCTCTTGGTGTAAGATTTTCTTCTTCTTTGTCTTCCTCTTATATGCGTCAAGGAGCCTCAATAAACTGTAGCCATTCACTCCGGTCCCTGCTTATATTCTTCATCTGCTGGAGCGTTTTTCCTCTTTTCCCTCCAATCCTCTGGATGTTCTCTTGGTAGGAAATTCTGGGCCGTCCTCCCTGGGTCTTTTCCCAGTAGGTCGAGCTTTCAGGACTTTCTTTTGATCTCTTTCACCCTCCATACAACACACAGGGCCAAACCACTTGAGCTGTTGGGATTCGATTGTATTCCTTAGTTCTGTCACCTCGAATTATTCTCTTATTTGTTCGTTCCTGATGCAATCTCTTCTTGTCTTACCTACTGCTCTCCTCAGAAACCTCATCTCTGCTGCATTAATGCGGCTGGCTTGCTTATCAAGCATTACCCAGCTTTTGCTTCCATATGTAAGGGTCGGGAGATAAACTGATTTATACATATACCTTTTTGTTTCTACGCCTACTTCTCGGTGACCGATTATGCTATTGCAAACCTGGTAATAGACTTGGTTAGCTTTGTTTATCCTATGAGATATCTCTGGGTCAATCTTACCAGAGGACCTTATTACAGTCCCTAAGTAGGCAAACTCTGCCACAACTTCTAATGTCTCCCCATTGCAAATTAGGTGGACTTCTTCTGGCTCCTCTTGGAACAGAACTATGATCTTGCTCTTAGAGGTGTTTACGGCCATTCCTTTACGGAGTAACTCCTTCTGCCATTCTATTAGGGCTTCCTGCATTTTTTCTTGGGAATCTGCAATTAGGACGATGTCGTCCGCGTACAAAAGACTGTACAAGGATGGTTCTTAAAATTCCATTTTCTAATGCTGTTCAGCGTTTACATATTTTGTGGATCTCGTCCATACAAATGATAAACAGGAGCGGGGTTAAGCTATCTCCCAGCCTCACACCTCTTTCTATGTAAAATTCCTCAAATTCTTTTCCATTGATCCACATAACTCCCTTCGCCTCATGGTTCGCTGACTTAATGGCTGAGATTAGATCGTTTCTGGGCACAGAATCAAATGCTGCTTTCAAGTCTAAAAACGCCAAGAATATGTCTTTATCTCTATTCCATGCCTTTTCCATTATGCTTCTTAGAACAAAAATGTGGTCCTGTGTTTGCTTTCCAGGATGGAAACCTGCTTGTTCACCTTCTATTTTATTTTCGACCATTGCCTTTAGACGGTTTCCAGTATGCTGGTATACAGTTTGTAGACAACCGAGTGTAAGCTTATTGGACGATAATTTTCACATTCGGTGGAGCTGCCTTTTTTGTGTATAGGGATGATTATACTATATTCCCACTCTCTTGGGATTTTTTTCCTGTCCCAAATTTGTTTGAGTATTTTGACTAGCTCTTGACCCCCATATTTTATCAGCTCTGGAGCAATGCTGTCCCTTCCAGCTGTTTTCCCTACTTTTATTTTTTCAATGGCGTCTACCACCTCCTCTTCATCAATGCACTCTTGACTTTCTTAATTATTATTATCAAGAGGCAGCTGTTCTACCGTATTGTTGGGGTCCCTGGAAAACTGTCCTTCATAGAATTGCTTCCATCTTTCTAGTATGTATTTCTTTCTATTCTTCTGTGATGATTATAACCCTTTCATCCTTAATATTCCTCACTGGCTTGCTTCGCTTCCCTCTCAGTGCCTTTACTTTTTGCCAAAACTTCTTGACACTATCTCGGTGGTCTTCGTCTAGGCTTCTTTCGAACTTCTCCCATGATTCCTTCTTTGCTTGAAGAATGTTGGCTTTACATTCGTTTCTAGCTGAGTGATAGAGACTTAATCTCTCTGGTGTCCTGTCCTGCAAATAAGCTTTCCATGCTTTTTTCTATTGTTGCACTATGCACTTGATTTCTTCACTCCACCATTCTGAACTCTTCCTGTTGCTTGAAACTTTCCTTAACACACACACGTCCCTTGCTACTTCCAAGATGCATGTTTTTAGAGCATTCCACAGCTGTTCTGTGTCTCCTTCGAGTTCTAAGGTTCTCAATCTTTCTTCTAACTTTTCTGTATACTGAGTTCTTTTTTCAATGCTTTCTAATGCTCAGGCATTTATAGATAAATAATTCTTCTTCTTCTTTTGTTTCTTTTGAAATTCTGGGAGAATTTTGGTGTCAGCTATCAGAAGTAGATGATCACTACCGATTTCAGCACCTCTGATAACTTTGATGTCCGTTAGATATTGTCTGACGCCCCTGTCATAAACGAAATAGTCAATTATACCGTTTCTATCTTGGCTCGAGAATGTAATCTTGTGTATTCTCTTGTGGGGGTAGAAGGAATTGTCCACCAGTAAGTCATTTTCAATACAAAATTCTTTAAGTCTGTGTCTATTACCATTTCTTGTTCTCTCTCCTCCATGTAGTCCCAGGACTCCATACCCATCTCTAGGATCACAACCAGTTCTCGCATTAAAGTCTCCTCTTAGTATTGTGTATCTTCCTTTGTTCCTGATTCTGTTAACTACTCTATGCAAGTCTGACTAGAATATTTCCTTATCTACAACAGCAGTATCCTCTGTTGGGGCATATACTTACACCAGAGTAACTTTTCCGATTGACATTTGGAAGTCCGCAGCTATTATTCTCGACGAAACAGGTTCTCAGTCTTCCAGTTTGTTGAACATTTCCGGGGTCATAGCTATTCCGACTCCTTCCTTGGCGAAATTGCCTTTGGGGACGCCAGCGTATATCATGGTATAAACACTTTTCAGTTTGATTTCCCTGCTTCCTTTCTTCTTCACCTCGCAAATTCCGAGGATATCTACTTTATACGTTTTCATTTCGTTCACAAGCTTGACCTCTTTTCCATTCAGGGTTTTAATGTTCCAAGTTCCGATTCGTGTGCCCTTATGAGCGACAAGTCCAAAGTGTCCGTCCAGATCTGAGGCTGATTTGTTTTCTTTGAATCGTTTTTACTCTTGTCGGGTGATTGGCCCAGAGCTAGAGGTCCCGTAACCTCGGTACAACTGGCCTCCTGAATACCCTCAGAAGAAAGGGTGGCCGGGCTATACCCCCCAGCACTGGGTACCTGTTGGTCCACGGGTTTTTATTCTGTATATTCAGACCACCCCTCCTAAGAAGGATCCCCTATCCGCCACCCCCTATGCGCTCCCTAGTAGACAGGCTCTGCCGAAAGTAGGTGTAAGATCGATTGGTTAAATAATATTATTATCACTTCTAGCGGAATGAGATGCTAGATCAGCCTTTTCGTTTGAATATTTGAAAATTAAAATACCTTATATTAATAACATTTAAAATTCTGAATAAAAATTTAACTTCCAGCTGATGACATGGTATGAAAATATTAAGGCTCTGTCAAACATAACTTGATTTGATTGCACATTCAGTTCATACTGCCCACTTCTGTCTTTGTGATAATTATTATATGTCTGTGCTGAAGTGAAGGTGTTTTGGGATCATGCCATTGTATTCTCTTTGGCTTGGATGATGCTGTGAAGTTTTACCATGTATCTGAATCCCTGTTATTTTTAAAGGAGCCTATAAAAGTGGGAAAACTAAAATTGGATTAACTCTTTAAGTACGGAAGTTATTTTTGTCAAACTCTTCTCCCAAAACTTTCCATACTTGTTGAAGGATGTCTAGATACCACACAATGTTTTGTTTGATATTGCCATTTGACAATGATTGTTCTTAATGGATTAAAATTAACATGGTTCAAAAACCTAAGATATTTTTATTTTGTCTTTGAAAAAATTACAAAGTTAAAAATATGTTTTATTTTTCCATTCTATTAGTACTTACAATAAATTCTTTTAAGAAGAATTGTTTGCACTATAGTGACACTGAAATTAGACAAATGCATACTTTAGAACTCCTTCAGTTCGTTAGGACCTTTATTAGGAAGATTCATCTTGAATGAAGTGGACAATAAACAGTAATAAAATCAATGAACTAATTAAATGAACCTTTTACAAATAACTTCACTTGAGGTACGCATGATGGTATAGAAGGATCAATACAACTAGAATTGATGAATTAATTGCTACTTCTATTAATAATTAACAATAATAATATATGATTCCAATAGAAGTGGCAATCAATTTATCAATCCTTTTATTATAAGCTTTACTATTTCATAAGATTATTAACTACTTCTTTTAAGGCATCAGGAAATTTTGCATACCTTGGTATAGGTTGTTTTTAATTTAGTGCCCTCTATATGAGTAAATCACCTTATGCTTCAAACCTTATTATCCATACTTTGCATCTATATTATCGTTAATATTAGTAATAGTCTATAAATCAATGTCAATAGCATCTCACTTTCATCACTCCTCTGGCTTTTGTTCCACTAATTTTATTGTTTTTAAATTAAACAAGAAAAATCAGACTAGTGGCTGAGCATGTTGTTTTAAGTGTCAAGCACCTCTGCATATTATTAAAATCTGTGTGGCACCAGTTCGAATCCAGCTTGGGCAATTTGGCATTTCTTTTGTGGCAGGCCCTTGAGTAAATCTCAATCTTTTTACTGTGACTAGAATAGGTTGGTAGCCTGTCCTTCCTGCCCTAGCTGGGGTACTTAAGAATGTCAACCCCCAACCAAGGACAAGAAAAAAAAAAAAGAAAAAATGATTTTTGGCATTCTCTCTCCTGGCATTGGCTGAGAGAATAATTATATTGAATATTGCTTTTGTTTCTTATAAAATATATTCCTCATTATTGTTAAACCAGTGTATGTTTGTTCTTTTAAGATTAAAGCTTGGCAATCTCAGTGTTAGAACATACAACTTATTCAAGACTAAAATAGTTCTTTATGTGTTTAGATGGTCCTTAGTGATGGATAAGTGTGGAACATTCTATATTTTTGTGACATTTTGTCATATTTAAGAGAACATAACTGTTTAGGTAGTTTCTTAGTTTCTTTGATAACATTCTGCCTTACTAATATTACTGCTTTTCAAAAATGTTAGCATTTGATAGGATTTAACAATTAAAAATGAACATTTTTAAAATCATTTTATTTTTTTCTAGAATGGATTTCATCATTTCAGTGAACTTGATACTACTAACACTACAGTAAGATCTAAGAGAACTCATAACTTTACCTCACGTATGTATGTCTTAATTAAATTATATTTTAAACATTTTTACCTGTATTTCTGTTGTCATAGGGAATAAGGTTTTTTTTTTGTTTTTTTTTTTAATGCGAAAAGGCCTTAAAGACCACGCAAATATCATGGTCAGGTTTTCTTTATGAACTTCCTCTTTCTCCATACTTCCCTCATGAGCTCCGCGTGTCTGCGCTTCCTTTCCTCCGACCACGCACAACCTTTTTTTGGGCGTTCTTTGTCCACGAAGACCTTATCGTTTAGTATTTTCCTATAGGTTTCTCTATCCTGACAGTCTGAATCCCTCAGTCCGGCCAAATCCATGTCGATCCTGATTTGCTTAAAAAAAACCTGTCTTGTTCTTGCGCTGGTGGAATCGCCGGAAGATTCCCCGGTTTAACCTTTCAGGGCTCATTCTCATCATATGACCATAGAATTTAAGTCTTCTTACTCTGATGTCGGTCTCTAGGCTTTTTGATGTTATCGTATATTTCCTTGTTGGACTTTAGCCTATATCCTTCGGGTGTCTTTTTAGGCCCATAGATTTTCCTCAGGATTTTTCTTTCCACTTTCAGAAGCTTTTCCATGCTAGGGAGACAGGAGGTCTCCGTTCCATAGAGAATCACAGGTTTAATCACGGTGTTATAGTGACGGACTTTGGCTTTGATGGATAGGTTATTTTTGTTGTAGAAGTTCCTGAGATCGAAACACAATTTTTCCAGCTTTGCAACTTTTCCCTTGAAGCTTTCTCGGTCCGAACCGTTGCTGCATATGACTTCGCCTAGGTATCTGAATTTTTGTGTTACCCTGATCCTTCCGCATATGGTGTCGACTGCTTTTTTTTTCTTGTATTTTGCATCCGTGGTCATTAATTCTGTCTTTTCAGAGGAGATTTGTAGGCCCGTTTTCTTGGCTATCCTTGAGAGGGCATTTATCTGAGCAACCGCTTCTTCCTCCGTTTCCGCAAAGAGGGCGAGATCGTCTGCATAGGCGAGACATTTTACTTTTTCATGATTATTTTTCGTTCCTAAGACCGCTCCAGAGTTGTTTTCCTTCCACAGTTCTCTCATGATCTTATCTAGTACTACATTGAACAGTACCGGGGATAATCCATCTCCCTGTCTGAGTCCTGTTTTTATCTGGAACGGTTTGCTGATGTGCCCTTGGTATTTAACCTTCGACTCGGTCTCCGACAGGGTCAGTCCTATCATCATCCTGGTTTTCTGGTCGACCCCGTATTCCTTGAGTACTTCGAGCAGAGTCTCCCTGTCCACTGAGTCGTACGCCTTCTTGAAGTCGACAAATGAGATGAACAGGTTTTTCCTGCTATTGTTTCTGTAGTATCTGATCAGGAGCTTAAGGCTCATGATCTGTTCTGGACATGATCTATTTTTTCTGAATCCTCCTTGATATTCACCGATCTTTGGGTCCACTTGTGGATAGAACCTGTTCAAAAGTGCTTTGGAGAGAATTTTATATGTTACCGGTAATAGAGATATCCCTCTGTAGTTGTTTACATCGGATTTTTTTCCTTTCTTGTGTAGTGGGTGTATCAGGGCGGTTTTCCATTCCTTTGGGATTCTCTCTTCACTTCAGACATCCATCAACATTTCCATGACTTTTCCTGAAATCTTCCCCAGTTAGTTTCCACATTTCCGCAAGAACCCCATCTTCTCCCGCCGCTTTGTTGGTTTTCAGGGACGCGATGATCTCGTCCAGTTCTTCATCGTCCGGTGGGCATGATTCTACATCCAGAGGAGTGTTGTCGACTGTTGCTAGACTCTCACTCGGTTCTTCACAGTTCAGCAGTTCTTCAAAATACTTCGCGAACTCGTCACAGATTTCTTCTTTGGTTTGTGCCATGGGTTTTTCTTTTCGTTTCAGTACTAGAGCAGAGGGTGTGAATCCTTTGATTTCCTGTTTGCAGCTTTTGTAAAAGAGTCTGGTATTGTTCATCCTGAAGTTTATCTCCATTTCCTTAAGTTGTTCATTGAGAAAGATCCTTCTCCTCTTCCTCAGTGTTTGGTGCGCGTTTTTCCTTTTTTCTAAAAATTCATCATGGTTTTCTTTAGTTTTGTTTTGGTTCCACTTTTTCCATGCATTAAACCTGTCCCTTATCGCTCCTTCGCATTCGATATTCCACCATTCTCTCCTATGGGCCTTTTTCCCAGGCGCTAGCTTTTCAGCGAGGTCCACCATATTCTCAGTGACTTCTTCCCAATTATTCGGCATCTTTAAGTTTTTCTTGAAGGTTTCCCCGTAAATATTAACTAGGCTTTCCCTGTCTATTCTCTTCACCTGGTTTCCGTTCTTATGGTACACCCTTTTTGCCGGATACATCTTTATTTTTATTTGTGAGGGATAGTAATCCGAGGTAACGTTGATTGCTTTTCTGACTTTGGCATTCTGAATTTCTCTGTGAAATTTTCCCGAGATAGCTACATGGTCCAACTGAAATTCCCCAAGGTGACTATTGGGGGATACCCAAGTCTTCTTCTTGCTGGCTTTCGCCTTGAAGTGCATGGACATGATCTTTAGGTCGGCACTCTGGCAGAGTCCGATAAGTCTTTCTCCCTTTCTGTTGGTCCTATTGTGCGCTGGGTACCTTCCTGTTTTCCTGAACCTTCTTTCCCTATCTGCGCATTAAAATCTCCCAAAAGTATCTTTACGTGTGTCTGTGGGATCTTGACGATGCAGTCCTCCAGCTTTTCCCAGAAAGCCTCGACCTTGTCAGGATTACAGCTGTTGTCTGCGTTTATGGGGGCATGGGCTTTTATCAGGACATAGTTCTTATTTCCCACCTTAAGGCTGAGTGTCGATAACCTGGAGCTTTTGCTATTAAAGTCCACTACCGAACCCAGGAAATCCTTTCTGACCATGAAACCCGTTCCTAGGTGGGGCATTTCTTCATAACTCGCTTTCCCGCGAATAAGGTTTTATGTATAAAATCACTACTTTTCTGGACCACGATTTATTTTGTTTTTATTTCTGTGAATCTAGTTATTGAAAAAATTGTATTGATATCAAATATGGCTCAAATATTTAATACTGAACCATATGTTAACAATTTGTGCATGAAGATTACGAGACGATTTCAGTAGTTTTGTCCATTTTTCAATTTAACAACCTATTTTCTGTGATCGTAGATTTAATTAAGATAAAATTTTACTCTTATTATTATTTAATTGAATAGAAATCGACATTTTTTCTATTTATTTTAAATTATCTTTGATTTTTCAAAAGATTTTGATTCTGGTGACCATGCACCCTATCCAAACTAGGTAATCTTTCCTCTTAATGCATTTCTGCTTCCACTTCTTGAATATAAGATGACTTATCTACTTGAATATCTCCTCTCATTTAACAGCTTCCTTTGAAAAATCTTTTACCTATCTTGCTATACTTCATCTGAACCTGTACCACTTACAACCCATGAAGGGTCTTGGGTTCAGTACTTGGGTAAGGCTGTACTGTTTCTGAGCCAATGGTTGTGAAAGGAGGTAATTTGGCCGGAATTCACGCTCAACTGCCAGGTTTTTTCCCCAATTAAGGGTACCCACTTATTAAGAGGCTGGGTGTGCCCCAGGAGGGTCTCCTGACCTCGAATTCAATCCATGGCTGAAATGACAGAATATGGATTTTCTGCCGTCAGTCAGACTTGAACTTGGGTCAGGGAGCATGGTAGTCAAGCGCCTTACCCACTGAGCTACCGCGCCTCCTCACTTGGGACGCCTCGTCACTGGGAAATGGGATCAACCAATTTCTATTTAATTTTATTATGTATCAATTTTTTTTTCTTCAAATATTCAATGGCCGAACAAGACATTATTCATTCTTAGTATGAGGATTACTACGGGAAGAGTGGAGGATGGGGAGGACGGTGTACTTGGTAATGAAACATGGTTAACAATTTCTAATGAATAAGGGTTTACTGGGTTGGAGAAGGCATTTCAATATCTGGGAGGCAGAACTGATCTACCATCATCTGATTTGATGGTTCTTAGACAATAGAGAGATTGTGTGACAGCAGACAGAATGTGGGTACTTACACAAAAGAAAATCAGTAATCTTTTTTCAATCCATTTACTTTTTGATTTAGATTTGTAATAATGTTACTTATGTATATTATTATTGCATGCATGATAAGATTTATTTTGTTACTAATTAGATATATGTATTACATCAATTGTTCTTTGTAATTTTTTCTTATGTATTTTCCTTACTTTTTTTGACGTCTTGATTAACTGAGGATTTGGTTATCTGAGCCTATTTCGGTCCCAACCACATCGTTTAATCAAGTCCCAAGTGTGTCTCCATTCATAAAGCCTTATATATAACTTCTTTAAAATATCATTTATTTTTCCTCCTCAATTATCAATCTTTGGAAAATATGTAAAGAGCCTGAATAAGGTTTTTCTGGTTTAAATTTTTTTTTTCTGTAGCATTATAATTAATACATCTTATTAGTTTTTTTATCTAGAACTACTCCTCTTAATTGTTATTAAAAGTATATTCATAAATTTAGTTTGAAGGAGAGCGTTCTAATAATTTTACTTATACCCTTATTATTATTTATTTTATTTTTTTGTTATTTTTAGAATATAATATATCTGAAAGACCAGGATGTCTACAGCCTTATAATGGCAATGTCTCATGTTTTAGTGTCTTGAGTGAAACAGGGAATGGACCCTCTTTCACTAATGCAGTAGAAGGTATGAAAACTTTATTTTGATGTTTCTTCTTTTCTTAAGGTTTCTCCGGCTGAGTATCTAAGCCCTTTTTTTTCTTTTGTCACATTTCCTTTCACTCTGGCACCAGCAGCTGTGATATAATGGATAAATATATCTATGAATTCTTAAAGTTTCCCAGCCATGATTCCATTGAGACCAGTGGGCAGTAAGATTTATAAAACAATCTATTATCTTCTTTAACATAACTTTTCTGCCAATCCATCTTCATGGAAATTTTTAATTCGTGAAATATATCTGAAAATGGTGTATGGTATTTATTAATTAGTATTTTTGTTGCTTCTTTGGCAGAGCTATCGATAAAATCCTAATCGTTGTTTTCTTTGTTTCTATCAAGTGCTGCTTTTACCAAAGTGAGTTAAATATGTCTAACAGTCAATTAAATGATTCTTTAGAATTTGAAGAAGAATCTGGAAATGACACTTTTCCAAAAAGATATTTGAGAGATCATGGAAATCCACTTGAGTTTTTCAATGAATGTCGTTGCTAAAGGAGATTCAGATTCAATAAAAACACAGTTGTGAACAGCTTAATACCACTCTTTCAGGACAGTAATAGTACTGATAAGAAATTAATGCCTTTGCCTCCAATGTTAAAATTATACATGCATCAAGAGTGACAATGATTAGGAATGTTTTCATTGAAAGACACTTTAATTGAAGAAATATATATATATATATATATATTTTCATACATAAACATCGTAACATAATAAAAATAAAACAAGAATAAAATACAAATTACTTAATTCAGAAACATGGTGTGTTGTCATTATGGTGTTTCAAAAATTGATTTTATAGCTTAAAAGAAAAATTTTGGTCATAAATAGAGCTGTTAATATTTATATAAGGTCTGCCACAATCCATTTTTCTATTTCCCATTTAAATAACAGAGGAAAATATTTTTTTAATTTCCTAATTTTTGAAGCCTGAAAACAGTTAATCGCAGGAAAATTTTGAATAGTGTATCTTAATGGAAATTGAACAATCTACAATAATGTCTCTTGCAAAGAATTGAAAATTTATTTTGTTTTTTTGAAACACCCTAGTTGTATCACAGGTTGAAATTAGAAGCCATAATATACACCATCTAGGATCTAGGTTCAATTTTCACTGTCTTTTACATAGCTATATGTTTCAAGCCTCTAGCTCATCTTCAGGCAGTATATAAGTATCAAAATAAAAATGTATTGCAGAGAATTTGAATATTAACATGTAAGTAAGATGGAAAATGATAAGGACAGAAGGTAGTCCTTTCACATCCTCTTACGAAGAGGATCTGGGGCTGGAGGCTATGGGAGGAGGGGTGGACATAGAAATGAAAGATGTTTTGGACAATGAATCTGTGGTGATAGAGAGCTGCAGTATCACTGCTGAGGGAGAGTTAATATTCAGATTCGCCCTAATACATTTTTCTTCTGATATATATGTGCAACCTGAAGATAACCTAGATGCTAAAACACGTAGCTATGTAATAAACAGTGAAAATTGAATCCTAGATGGTGTGTTTTTTTTTTATGCCCATAAACCATACAAAAGAAGAAACAAGATACATACCACTTTTTAAAAAAGAATTTTGCTTGGGGAGCTGTTTTAATCTTTTTGGTAGTATCTATGGTTTTTATCACTGCTTTTGTAAAAATAAATATTTGTTGTAACAAAATAATACATGTTTACTTTGGATCCCAAGAAATTTATTGATTACTATGTATAGTAACAAAAAAGTGGGTACCTGTCCTATTAATTCTAGTAGAATTTTGTTCTATAGCAGAAATAATATCCAATTTGGACAAGTGACTTGAGTAGCAATTATTTAAGTACTAATTCAACTGGAACTGGAGTTAATACTTCCTCAGGAGTGATGTTATAACTCCCTATAATCTTTCTTCCCCAATTCCACTTCTGCCACAGTTTCATTATTTGGTTTACAGTTTCCTATAAATAGAGCACAGAAATTAGACCCTAACATACTGTAATTTGGCTTGAATACCAGTCTAGTTGTGAACTATGTACATCAGTTTTATTGATCTCATTTAATATCATTTATGTTAATTAATTTATTTTACACTTTTGTTAAATAAGGAATAATGTACTTACTGGAATGTTTTTTCCTTAGGAATTAAAATTCCTTCTCCACATTTGACACTTTATCTGTCTGTTTGGAGGCCATTAAAGTTTTTTAAGCAAATACGCATTCTTTTAGAAGTTTCCTCTCCTCCTCAGTAAAAGGAATTTTCTTTCTCCTTTCTTCCATTTTGATACTTTAATATAATAACCGATCTATTTACACCTACTATGTCAATAACTGAGTAAAACCGACACAAAACCTGATAATGGCATTAGCGCCACTTGTACTTTTCACTCCAATTCTTACTCATGTAAGTGGCCGTTTATGAATAACGTTTTTTTTTTTTTTTTTTTTTTTTTTTTTCATTTTTCCCTCAAGTATAAAATCCAACTTAAGTGAGTAGTACTTATCATTCTGTTATCCAGTTTTTGAGGCTCGAACATTCACTCATGAATAGATTTAGTTTATTTTCAGGAAAAAGTAATGAGATGTACAGTTGACAGATTTGCATTCTGTACTTACAAGGGGAGGACACACTCAGTCTCTCACGGATCTTGTTGGCAATTTTTTTGGAGGTTCCTGGTCAATTAAATTCTAAAAAATGATTGAATTTTTAAGCAAACTACCTCTATAGATTTTTTCACCCAAAAAAGGACGTCAGATTCTAATTCAGCACCCTCAAAAACATTGAAAAACGTTTATTCAATAAAAACAAAAAATATCATTTTTTTCACCCTATTCGAGGAAAATGAAATTTTTAAACCGATTATTGTTTGTTTTAGTTTTTGTGGCGTACAATTACACCAGTTATCAATGCCAATTTTTCCTTTTTATTTTATTTTTGTACCAAAATATTTAGATTTTTTAGATCAGATGGAGTTAGTGCAATCTTACCGCGTCCCGGCAGTTCGAGAGCTTCCCTTGCAGCTAGATCGGCCAGCTCGTTTTCCACAATACCCACGTGGCTTGGGATCCATATAAACTTTACTGCTTTACCTAAACTTTTTAGTGTGGATAAGTAGGAGTGTATAACTGGGATTTTGGGATGTTTTGGATACATACAATCTAGGCCTTTTAGAGAACTTAATGAATCAGTAACTATAACTATACTATTGTGAGTAAGGGTCATGCAAAATTGGAGAGCTGCTGCTATTGCGTTAAGTTCGGCGGTGTAGATATTAGATAATTTATGAAGTTTTATTTTGTGAGTGGAATCTTTAGTGATGAAAAAGGAAGATACTGATTGATCAGATTTTGAACCATCTGTGTAAATTATAAAGGATTCTGACATGCTATAAGAATGCAGGAAAAGAGTACACCGATTATTGGTTACTTTCCTTTAAATCTCCATCACTTTGTCACGCAATTCACTGGTTGGTATAGCTGGAAAGAGGAGAGCCTCAAGTTTCTTTTGATGTATATAAATGCAAAATTCGATGAACAAAAACCTATTAAAAAAATTGGAAAATACGAAAAACATGTTGATTTTTAACTTGAGTTTGAAACTAGGTAGGATGATGAAACCAAAGACCATCTCAAGCAAATTACATACATATTTACATAATATACAGACAGAACCACTTATAAGATATGATTGTTATGTAGTTACAGTTTTTGTTTTATTTTGTAGTTGAACTTCTGTTCTGGTTCTCTTTTTATATTATGTAAATATTAATTTGTAATAAATTATTATTACAATAAATAATTTATAATTATAATTAATTTAATGATAATTAAAGTAATAAATTATTTCTCCTAATTAGTATATATATACACACACATACGTTTCCTAAGTTTTGGAGGGTGCTGAAATGGAATTCTAGGGCTAAAAACATTTTCTATCACATTATACAGTGTAAAAGCTAAAATTTTTCAAGTGAACTACGTTCAATATACTTTTTTCATAAAAACCGACATCGGATTCCAATTCAGCATCCAAAAGAACCCTCAAATACAAAATTTCATCCAAATAGAAAAAAAAAAATTCGTAAGTTCCAAAATTTGCCTTACCAAATGGTTTAAATTGAACTATATAAACCTTACCTTACCTTATAAATATTAAATAAACCTTACCAATTTTTGTTTAAATTGACAAAAACATGTACCTATTACGCTTAGACGGTTAAACGTATCAACTTCATTTTTTTTACCCGAAATGTAGGGTAGTAATTTGCTCGAAATGTCTTTGGTTTCATCATCCTGGTTAATAGGTTTTTGTTCATCGAATTTTGCATTTATATACATCAAAAGAAAGCTGAGGCTCTCCTCTTTCCAGCGATATCAACCAGTGAATAGCGTGACAAAGTAATGGCGATTTAAAGGTATGTAACCAATAATCAGTTTAAAAATTTCATTTTCCTCGAAGAGGGTGAAGAAAATGATATTTTTTGATTTTGTTGAATAAACGTTTTTAATGTTTTTGAGGGTGCTGAATTAAAATCTGACGTCCGTTTTTGTGTGAAAAAATCTATAGAGGTAGTTCGCTTAAAAATCCAATCATTTTTTTAGAATTTAATTAACCTAAACCAATATCTATGGAGCGGCTGTATTTTTCCTTGAATCCGCAATCGAAACTTAAAATCTTGGTGCAAAAATCATGTCGATATCATTTTTTAAAGTAGAGATATAAAATAAATTAGTTTCATGATATTTTTTCCTCCGCCTCTAGCGCCCATTGGTCTGAACGGCAAAATACGTGTCTAATATTTTTCAAAAAAAGGAGTAAATTTCAAAAAAGATTAAAAAAGAAAAACAGTATGAAAATAATGAAAATGATTAATTTAATAAAACAAGAAAAAGAAATAGGTTAAATATTTTGTTTTTATAAAGATAAAAAAATATTATGATTATTGAAAATAGGATATAGTTGATGAGTAATTACATAAATAAAATATAACAGTAGGCATATGAACAATACAGTATTTATGCCTCAATCTTAATAATTTATTTATTGCAATGTACTAATTGTTATACTTTATGTATTTGTTTATCAACTATATTATTCATCTGTCTACTTTTATACTTTATTCATGTATTTACTCATCAGCTATATTCACTTGTCATTTATCGTAATATTTTTATACAAATAAAATGTTTAAAGCTATGATGTATTTGTTGACTGAGAAGTTAATGAAGATGTAGGTTGTTGGGATATGCAGTCATAGATACACAGCGATTAAAAGTAAATTTTAATTCATAGTGCCGGTGTTTCGGCTTACAATTTAAGCCTCTTTCAGGTCTGGAAGAAAGACAAACAAAAAGATTTGAAAAAGAGAGGGAATAAATGAAAAACATTGGAAACAAACATATGTAACACTAAAATTTAAAAATAAAAATATGGATAATTTAAAAGATGAATAATCAATGAGCAAATGGAGGAGAGTAATGAGTGGTGAAAGGAAAGTAAGGGGTAATTAATAAAAAAAAGCTTCGCACATTTTGCATACCCCAATTACCTACATCTTCAAATACTTTAACATTGTACTCACAGACAATATGAACTTTAAAATTCACATAAAAATTTTACTCAGAAACAGTTCAAAAATCTTATCACTAGTCTTTAAAGGCCATTAAGTTTTAAACCTTTCCAGATTCTTCAGGCTCTATTATTGTGTGTAATATTGTTGGAACCTCAATTGATTATCACTTAAGAAGGGTATTAACTTTCCCACTCCTTTTTAAAAGTTATTTTTATGTATCTTAAATGTTACAAGCCTTAAAGCTGTCTGTCCATTCTTTTTACAAATAGAAATAAAAAAGTTAAGAGTATAAAAATGTTAATCCTAAGCTGTGCTAGACAATGATATGAGTTATAGTGTTGGAAAGCTAGCCATTTTAAGATAATTAGTATTGACTTTAATAATATATTCAATAAAAACTTGTTAATTGTACCTACTATCTTTTTTTCAACTTATTCCTATAATGAATT
Source organism: Euschistus heros (assembly GCA_003667255.2). Taxonomy (NCBI): domain Eukaryota; kingdom Metazoa; phylum Arthropoda; class Insecta; order Hemiptera; family Pentatomidae; genus Euschistus; species Euschistus heros. The sequence goes on from RCWM02000060.1 coordinate 1,888,846, forward strand.
ACTATTTGGAACACATTTTTTTCTCCTTTTATAACTTTGTTTAAAATGTATGAAAATAATTTAATATGATGTTGAGCATAATACTATTAAACTCATTGTTTAATTTTTAATTTTTCAGAAAAAAAAGAATTGTCAGCTAAATACCATCAACAAAATGGGAATATATCATTTTTCAGTGCTAAAAATGATGACTTATGTACCAGTTTTTCTTCTAGTTTTAGACCAATGGCCAAGAATAATTTAGGTAAACTTAATTGTATTTCTTTCAGGAAATGGAATAAAGTATATTCATTATTATTATTATTATTTTTTTTTTTTTTTTAATTAAACCTATAATTTCTCATTAAAAAAAGACGCCATATGTGTAATGAAATATTTGTGTAGCAATGCCATTTTATTTTATTATTATTATTTTTTTAAAAGGGATTGAAACACTGTAAACAAAGCAAATATCTCAAAATATCTTTTGTTGTTTTAGCATTTCAAAATTTCTCTCAAAATTAAAAACTATATTATTTTGCTCTGCTCTGAATGATATAATTTAATATTCTTATAAAGTTACTCATTTTTGTTTTTATTTTTATGATTATTGTAATGAGATAAACAGTTTTTCCCTAAAAAGATATCTCCTGTCTCATTGCTGTGTATAAATTTTACTCTCTTCCCGATAACCTTCTGAGGTATCTGCAAAAAAGATGGTCTCAAGACCTAATGTATAAACTTTTCTTGAAGTGCTATCATTGGCTAGTTGCTTTACAAGCAATTGAAATATTGTTATGAATGTTATTTTCACATTTAGTAGGTGTATTTTTTTTTTATACAATTGTAAATTTCAATAAATAGATAAAACAAATTATTCACTTACAGAGTTTTGAATTTTATTCAATTTTAGGTAAACCCCTTGACACTTACTTACAAATGGGCTGATTTTTTCTATTTTCTTAGGTTACCTCTATAATTATTTGGCTCCAATGTAATGGATTTGTTGATTCTTATAATCACTCTCAAAAGATAATGAGGAATTAATTTTTCCTATAGAGAAATTATTTCTTTTCATATTAGGCCTTTTAATATTAAAATTTGCTCCCCCTTAATACACTTGATTAACCAAAGTGGTTAGGACTGAAATATGCTCGGATAACCAAATCTTTGGTTGTTTGAGAGCCCCAAAAAGTAAAGGAAATGCATAAGAAAAAACAATGCATAGATTTATACAGCTAATTGATGACAAAATAATACTATGTATACAATAATAATGTATATAAGTAACACGATTACATATGTAAATCTAAAACTTTATGGCTTAAAAGAAATCTTTAATTTTCTTTTGTTTAAGTACCGACATTCTATCTGCTGCCGCACGGTCTCTCCCTTGCCTAAAAACCATCAAATCGAACAATGTTGTATCAGTTCTGCCACTGAAATGCTGAAGTGTTGTTAATAATGATTGATTTCCTATTAGACCATACTCCCCATCCTCCATTCTTCCCGTAGTAATGATCGTACAAAGGTTGCTTAGTGCCTATTATGGCAACAGAATATTTTGTGAAAAAATAATAGTGCATAATAAAATTAAATATAATATTGAAGACTGAATTAATTGAGACCTCATTTTATTAAGATTGTTAATCGAGTCCGGAATGTATTGCTTGGATATTGCATTTGAATAAGAAAACTACTTTTTTGAAGATATGTTAAAGTATAAATGGCTGATATCTTATTGACCCTTTGCCATAATTTCTACCTATTAGTATTTTTCATAACTTTTATCAGTTTAATGGTCTTTTATTATGATCGCATGATTATATATACATATATACATTTGTAATTTATTCTTTTTGTAGATGCAGAAAAGTCTGTGCAATTAGGAACAATTGTTGAGGAGAGTAGGTTTGAAATAGATGAATCAGAAGAAGATTCTGCTTCTAAAGAAGACAATGAGGAAAAGAATTTCTTCATTTTAAAATATTGGTCTATTTTATTAAAAGATGGCAATCTTTTACTCACAGGAATTAAAATGAACGAGTGAGTATTATTTGTGATTTAGTTTATTATTCATGAAAATAGGAACTATAATGTTTGTTAAAGAACTTTTAACATTTATTTAGCTTAATGTTAAATAAGTATCATCAACTGACACAAGGGTGATTATTAATTCCATAACCTTTGTCTTTTAAGAAATGTTTTGCTAATTGTTTTTTTTTCAATGAAACATTATGTTTTCTTAAGTTGCTTCTTTCAATGAATTTTCAGGAAAGGGGAAATTCTGGAGAAAAACTTTGTTTCAAAAAAAGTTCTTGCAAGAAAAGAAAAAAATACAGTAAAAACTTTAGATGGTGAATTCGTACTAGAAGGAACAGTCACAGATAAAAATAGAAGTTTGTATCTTAATAGCTTATACATTTCAAGATAGATTCTTTAGATTTTTAGTTTCTTTACTTTCCCCAACTAATATAAGTTTGACATAAAATATTGTTTTGTTGCTCTTGGGGTTTTTAGGAAATACTTTATTAATATTAAATATACCCCTAAAGATGTCATAGCTCCATCTATCAATGTCTTACATCTTACCTTTATTGGATTCTAACCCTATATGTGTGAACAAATTCAATATTACTTTAGTGGCATTTAAGAAATAGAATAATTATGATTATTATTAAACTTACTTTATTTACTATAACGATTAGCTATATATATATATTAAACTATAGAATGATTTTACAAAGACCATATTATAAGGCCAGCACACTATTTACCATTTATCTACTCAATACAGACTATGACAAATTATTATTGGGTACATATCAATATAGAGTATGGGTCTTCAGTCGGCATATTGGGTCTCCTCTGTGAGATCATCGATCAGCAGCCTCTCCAGGCCCCTTCCAAGATATCATCTCTTCACGTTCCATCTTGCAACATATCACCTCCATCCGTCTATCAACTCTTCATTCACTCTGTCTCCCTAAGACTCCTTCGCCAACCTCCTCTTCGTTCCTGGGGCTATCCTTATAAACACACCTATCCCTACCATTTCATTTTTGGATTTCTTTGTTCACAACTTCCTTTGTCTCTAGGAAACTTCTGAAAAATTATTCTCAGGTATAGGCGGCAGTAATTTTGAAGGTTTGTGCCAGATTCCATTTGACGGATTTAGGGCTTAACACTCATATTCCAGACTTCAAAGGAGTGCCGGCCCTTTTTCATCTCGCCTTCTTATTATTAATTATTAATAAACATTATATTGCTTACTTTGTAATATGTATCAGGTATAAGATTAAGTCTTTGGATGGTTAATTTTCATAACCTGGAATTTTTGAAAATAATGCGAAGCTTAATGTATAGAGGACAGTACATTGACCTCTACAAATTTATTCTATTTACAGCAACCTACACTCACCCCCCTCTACACCACAGACCCAGGTCAATCTCAGTACACATTTTGCGTCTCCTTCCCTAGGTAGTCATCCATGATGGGGAAGCAGGTTGGTATTCTTTGAAGAGGCAGCTCCTCAACCTGACTTGGAGCGGTTACTTGATAATCTGGTCTTCTTAATTTTTTTGGAAGTATAGATTTAAAAAAAAAATAAATAAATAAAAATAAATTGATGTATGGATTCTCGGAAAGTAAGAAGCTGAGTTTTCTGTAGATTAACATGGATCATGGAGTCTTAATCTGAAATATTAATTATATTTGTATCTATTATTTCCTGTTAAACCACATTGATACCTGATTAAGTTACAAGGAGTAAGGTCATTAATGGAGAAAAGGTTGTGAGATGCCTCCAGCAGGATGATCAGACTCATTTGGCACATCAGAGATGTTGCTTGAGAGAACTTGGGCTTCCAAGAGCTTATATATAGCATTAGATGTGAATAATTCTGATTACTTATTGTACACATCATTGCTTGCTCGTCCATTTTGGCCCCTATATTCACTGAGATTAAAAATACAAATATAAAGTGTATCTTAAGAGTATAATACACTAATGATTCTCATCATTAAATATATTATGTCTTCTAATTGTCAGTATACTCTTAGTTCTTAAATTAATTATTGCTGACTTTTGTTTAATGTTATTTTATAGTTTTTAGTAAATCCAAATCAAAGAATATATATCAATTCTTATGTATTTTTTAAAATAAGAAATTTATAATAAGTATTTCTGAAGTGATTTTCAACTTTTTGTTTTTATTTTATTTTACCCAGTAATTTTACAGTAGTCAAAATATGAATTACACATGGAAATTGTTTTGTTCTGATGATTCTATTGATAGCATTTGCTAAAAAAGTTATATAATAATTAGCTTTTCAACTTAATGCTTTCAAAATTAAAATTTTGTTCAGAGTTTTTAATGTTTTTTCATATTTCAGATATTCCTCTTGAAGTGAAAAAACAGTTTTTTGAAAATGATGAATTTCCGAGACATTGGAGGAAGGCAGTGAACTTGTGGATTGAACTGGAAGATAAAAAAACAGTAATGATATCTAATATTTAATTATATTCAGAAAAATAAGTCATTGTAATGTTTGGACTCACTGGATAATCTTGAGCTTATGTGGCAATAATTTTGTTCAGTTTCTCCCTGCTAGTGTGCTATAATGTCTGAGAATGTTGGGGAAAAATACCCAGATTTCCCGATTCAGAAGAGTGTGAATTTGATTCCCACTTGGGTCTTCTAATTTTTATTTCTTGTCTTGACACTCTTACTCTGATTAGGGCTGGGCAGCAACCTCTTGGTAGCCATTAGAGGTTGACATAAACACCTAGGCCTTCATAGAGATTCCTGAATGGTCTAGTGGTACATTGTGTCTAAGGTAATTAAGTATCTAACTGATTGATTTTGAGTTTCTGCAATCATTTATATAATTCATGCATAAAATTCAATGAAAAATGAATTCATTGTAACATACCAAATTAATTTTATAATGTATGTAGTTATTGATTATTTTTATCATTATGTTTAACTCAACAACCCTATTATGGCCTTGGTCACACAAATATTGACAGTCATCTCTGTTTATCCTCCACCTTCCTTTTCTGTCTTACCTCTAGTTGTCTTACTGGCCCGCCAGTGACATCTATACGAAATGCACCCTTGGGCTCTATACACTTTTGAGCATTCGCCCCGAACGAGCACCCGATCGCTCTTATTTTATTCAGATATATACCGTCGAGCAGAATGGGTCAGCTGGATCCAATAGTTGTAGGTAATTCAAAGTGAGCATTGTTGAGTCGAGCATTGAGTAATTCATAGTCGAACATTGTGGCTCATAGTTGTCGTTGGGGCATGGAAGTGTGTTTACACTTAAACAAATAAGAAAAATTATAACTCGATTTTATTCACTTAAGCTAGGTAAAGCTTAATAAAATATGCATATAATATTATAATATCGGATAATATGCATAGAATTTAAATTAAGCACAATAACTAATAAATAATCGAAATGAATCCAACTAACACTATGTATATAAACATTATAACATCAAATATTAATGAGATTGATGTAGTTGTGAACTAATTTAACTTGGATCTGTATAGATAACAGCACAGCAGCAACTTTATGCAAATTATCAAATTGTGCCAGTGGGAAACTTATAAAATTCCAACGAAGATTAATTTTGATATTTTTTCTTAAATATATCCTAATTCAGTATTGGCTAGTGTTTCTATACAGGTATCAAAAGGATTTTTAAAAATCTTAGTTTTATTTGCAATGACATCAAAGTCTGAGAAAGGAGTCATAATTCAAAGCTTCACTACAAAATGGACAGAGCTATTTTGATTGAAACAGTATTATTTTCAGACAGAAAGATTTGATATCAGCATATAAATCAGGAAGAAGCTAGTTTTCTCCTAGCAACTTCAAATTCAGTTCGTTTATATGTTTTGTTAAATCGACTAGGTAAAATGCTAACTTCCACAGCCATTCCCTATTTTGTAATTTGGATGGATTACGATGCTTTTCACAAGAAAAAACTTTTTATCACTCTTCGAAGTTCAAAGATGATTTATTAAAATAAGGCTCCAAAGTCCGTTTTCAAGAAAAGACTGCCGAACTTTTATTCTCAACAGATCCTTATGTTTTTTGGAGTGCTGAATCCGAATATCAAGTTTGCAACCACGGCAGCCTTTGGCTTCATACCCAAAATCATACAAAAAAAAACCCCAAAATACCCGTTATTTTCGGTTTATTATCCATAACATGACAAAGAAACGTTTTTCGAAGAATATCTATATATATTAACTGTAGCTAGAACCAGTACCTACAAAAATAAAATATACAACTCCGAAATCGGCCATTTTTCGCGAACTTATGGTCTTAGGAAAAGTTCTAGAAAGTAGCCAACTTGCGGGTTAGGCAACCTTCTCTGTATAAACACAGTTGTCGTACTCTTGGCTATAACTCCGAAAATATTAGTCCGGTCAAAAATTACTTTTTTTTATCTTAAAGCTGGTTAAATTTACTATTAAACTATTTTATATCAAGTCCCTTAAAATACACATAAAAACCGTGTACTGTTGTGAAATCCAAGTTTTTTCCAAGTTGTTTCATATATTTAAAAGTTTTTTTGGCACATTTTTCTCTTTAACTTCACAAATATTTATCCGATCCCAAATTTCTTTTTTTCATTTTAAAGCTGGTTGAATTCACTATTAGATCCTATGTATATAATTCATATTAAATTTAGGGAAACACCCACGCTAAATATATATGTTTTGGCAAAATATGACAATCATAACATGTTCAGTGGGCTACTGTGCGTTTTATGGGATTTAGTATAAATTAAGGATCTAATAGTAAATTTAACTAGCTATTAGTTCAAAAAACGAAATTTTGGATGGGACAAACAGTTTCGAAGTTATAGCCAAAAGAGTACTGATAAATGTGTTTTCGTGGAAAAGTAGAAGTGATCGCAAGTGAGCCTATCTCTACCATGTTTCTGAGATCATAACTTCGAGAAAAATGGTTTTATTTCAGAATTCTTCGAAAAACCTTTCGTTGTCCTGTTATAGGTAATACTTTTGAGTATGATGACAACGGCTGCCGTGGTTGCAATTCAGATTTGGATTCACTCCGAAAAACATTGAGATAAAAAATGTGCTAAAAAAAAAAACTTGTATTTCACAATAGTCCAGGAATTTTAGCGTGCTGGCATGTGTATTTTATGTGATTTAATCGAAGTTCCATATATGGGATCTATTAATACATTTAACCAGCATTTATATGAAAAAAAAGAAATTTTAGATTGATCGAATATTTTCGGAGCTATAGTGAAAAATGAGCCAAAAAAAACTTGTATTTCTCCAAAAAACGCTTCTTTGTCGTGTTATGGATAAAATAACTGAAAATAACAGGTATTTTGGGGGGGGGGGGTATGAAGCCAACGGCTGCCGTGGTTGCAAACTTGATATTCGGACTCAGCACTCCAAAAAACATAAGGATCTGTTAAGAATAAAAGTTTGGCAATCTTTTCTTGAAAACTGACTTTTGGAGCCTTATTTTAATAAATCATCTTTGAACTTCGAAGAGTGATCAAAAGTTTTTTCTTGTGAAAAGCATCGTAATCCATCCGAATTACAAAATAGGGAATGGCTGTGGAAGTTAGCATTTTACCTAGTCGATTTAACAAAACATATAAACGAACTGAATTTGAAGTTGCTTGGAGAAAACTAGCTTCTTCCTGATTTATATGCTTATATCAAATCTTTCCATCAGAAAACAATACTGTTTCAATCAAAATTGTACTGTTGATTTTGTAGTGAAACTTTGATATGAAGCTGATGGTTGCCATGGTAGCAAACTTCATATTCGGATTCAGCACCCCATATTACATAAAGATCCGTTGAAAATAAAAGTTCAGCAGTTTTGTCTTAGCCAAATCCTATTTTACTGGACTATTACCTATTTCTGCCTGTAACCACCCGATATCGTCAAGTGTCATGGTGGTAACAATATAATACAACACAGTAGTGATTGAACTAGCGAATTTAGCAAGCATGTGAATGCTGGGGGCGCCTACTCGGTGACCAGTCAAGAAATTATAGATACTGGCAGGAAAATTAAAAAGGTGTTGGCCCTCCAAACTCTTGGAAGTAATCAGTATGGCCTGAAGGCTGAAAAGTTTGGAGACCCCTGTCTTAGGTCATCCTTGACGTAGTCCTGCCACCTCACCTGCTGTACTTCATATTTTTATATAATCTTTCTTCTGGCATCCTTCCTTTGATCATAGAAAAAATATTTGGCACACCAAACAGCTTTTCTGGATCAATATTTGATCTTATTCTCCGATTTCCATGGTTAAGTTTCAACTTCCGAGTCAGAACCCAACACTCACTCCAATATGTCACCATCAGTCTTACTGGTATCACATGGTATATATCACTGGTGGATTTGTAAACAGTGATCTTAGCAGATCGAGACAATTCTCAGGATTTTAAGAATTTATTAAGAGCAAAAAGGCACTTGGTATCCTATCGTGCCACTCACTTTAAAAAGGGCCAGAAACCTGATAGACGCCACGGTTAGTAGCGTAACAAAAATAACCCTGATGACATCAAGCATTGGCAAAAAATGGGAGGAACTTGCCACAGTGGGGCCGGTCCCAGAAAACATCGAGAGAGCTGAAGCCGTCGCACGATTTCGACTAATCACTGGACACGATTACTTGCAAGCCCACCTGCACCGCATTGGTCTTGCTGACAGTGTTGTTTGCCTGTTATGTAACCTCGGATGCATGGACGGAGATCACCTGAGGGTTTGCAATGCTCTCACCTACCCAGAAGAAGATATTATAAATCGATATTGGGAGGCTCGTCGTCAGATGACTAAACTGCCACAGACGGGCGTTGGATAAATAAATAAAATAAATAAATAGTTATTTAAATGAAATAAATCTTTTGAAGTTGAAAATGTTAATGTTTCATGAATTACATAGGGATAGTCGTTTAAAAATTGACATTAAATCAATCATCTCTGGTTTCATAGAAACAATAATTTTATTTTTGAAAAAGAAACAAATGATAAACTTTAGATTTATTATTTATTCTTGTATTAATGTATTGGTTGTGTATGTTTTTTTTTTTGTTTTGTTTTTTTTAAATGTACATAATTTATAATATAATTAGAACCGTACATGTAATTATTTTTACTATCATTCTGACTAAATTTTTTTTTCTCCCAGAAAGAAGAAAAGGCAAAGAAGAAAGCATTGTCACAAAAGAAAATGGTAAGCTCTTTAATAAATTGATCTTGTATTATATTAACAATTGCATAGATTTCTGCAACTGGCAAATTATTTTATAAGGGTTTTATATAATAATATCATTCAACTTATTTACTTTTTCTCTTTACTCTTCTTTAATATACTTATTCCTGAAAATACCTAATTTATGTACACAAATTGTTGGCCTCTAACTTTCATAGAGTGCGGACGTGTTTAAAGTGATCTCGTGACTGCTAATTTTATTATCGTTTTTGTTTTATCTTATGTTAGCTAAAATAGTTTTCTACACAACTTAATGAAATCGGAAGATGAGGTAGGTGTTAATTCATTAATTTCCCAAAATTGCCAACTTTCTTCTAAACCAAATGGCCACGATGTTATAGAAGACTCAAATTCGAAGAAAAGAAATCTTGAAGGCTCTCCACTAAACCAATCACCAGTAAAAAAAATGGGTATATATTATTTCACATAAAAATTAGTGAAATTATACATTTCACCTATAAAAATTAGCAATAGATTCCAGATATTATCTGAAACCGACCTTACAACCAATAAACCTTGCTCATCAAAACAAACAACCGCTCAAGAGAGTATTATCACTGAAAATAAACAGGTTACACCTAAAATCCCTCCGATATTTTTACATAATGCAAATAATCACCAACTCCTAGTAAATGACCTAAATTCATTATGTATGAATCCCTTTTCTACAAAATTAGCCGGTAAAGACACCAAAATAATGCTTTCGTCCATTGATGACTATAGAAGAATTACTCGATATTACAATGAAGAAAAAATCGAATATCATACTTTTTCTATAGAAACAAATAAAACCCTCAATGTTGTTATCAGAAAGGTGCCATACTCTATTACGGATGAAGAACTAAAATCCGAACTAATCTCTAAAGATTTCGAAGTGTTATACGTATCGAGAATATTAAATAAAGAAAAAAAACCCACCCCTCTTTGTTCAGTTTCAATACTAAATAATACAAAAGCAAAAAATATTTTTAAACTCGAAAATTTATTTTCCGCTCTAATTTCAGTGGAACCAAAAAATAAAAACAATGATATCCCCATGTGTACCAACTGTCAAAGGTTCGGCCACACAAAGAATTATTGTCGACTAGAACCAAGGTGTGTTAAATGTAAAGAAAATCATCATTTTTCAAAATGCCCACTAAAATTCACTGAAAAACCATATTGTGTCAACTGTAATGAAGCACATGCAGCTAGCTATAGAGGTTGACCTTATTATCAATCAATTAAAAACAAAACAAACTCACCTGCCATTCCAAGCAATATCGAAAATAAAAATGAAGAAACTCCATCAAATCGTAAACCATTTCGTAAAGTCACACCAAATTTACCGTATTCTTCTGCCTTATCACCTGAACAACAACCGCAAGAAAAAACTAATACTGAGGACAACAGTGAAAACATATTGACCGCTATTACAAAAATAATAATCAACGCTATAAAACCATATTTATCACAAATAATGAATATTTAAGCTCGTTAGTAACCTCCTTCTTTAGGCCACTCTAATATTGCAGGGAATGAGAAGGCTGATGAACTGGCCAGACAAGGTTCGGACAGCAAACCTATTGCTCCTGAACCTATCTGTGGTATAGCATGGAGCCTAGCTAAAAGTGAAATAGCAGGGCTCTACAACAGCATCGCCTCTCGGAACTGGCACACGGAAAAAATGAAACAGTCAAAACTGTTTCTGGGGGGGCACTGCAAGAAAAGAGGTAGTCAACTCCTCAATCTTGACAGAGCCAAGCTTAAATACCTGACAGAAATGTACACAGGGCATTGCAGATTGAACAAACATCTCTGTACAATGAAAATCAAGACCTCACCGACTTGCAAATTCTGTAATAGGGAGGATGAGACGCCTTACCATATCATATGCGAATGTGAGATATTGGCAAGGAGGAGATTTCTCACTTTGGGGAAGAAATCATCCTAGATCCGAGTGTGGACATTGACCCTATTAGCATAATAGGGTACATGAAAATACTAGGACTGTACTAAATAGTACAGGACAAATGGCATAGGCACAATGAGCCTCTTGGCTGAGGTGCCACCACAGCCGGTTTCAAAAAAAAAAAAAAAAAAAAAAAAAAAAAAAAAAAAAAACCTTCTTTACAACTGGGCCTTAGTGTAAACAACAGCCCATCGACTGTTACTAATTCCTTCCCCACCCGTTATAATAAATATGTTTATTTTCATCATTCTTTCTACAGTCCTAATGATATTATATTACTTTATTATGGCCTCTGAAATAAAAAAATTAAATATGTTAAACTGGAATGCTTATGGCATTTATTCACAAAAAAATGAATTTAAAATATTTCTTGAATCAAACTCCATCGATATAGCCTGTATATCTGAAACACATTTATCAAGTAATATTAAATTTAATATACCAGGCTATGTAATTTTGAGAAAAGACAGGAACAGTTCGACAGCCTCTGGCGGAGTAGCTCTTATCATCAAAAATAATATCAGCTTCTCTGAAAATATTATTCTCGACATATCAAATATCGAATTTATATCCATCCGTCTAAACTCTACTCCCAGCACTGTTATCACAGCCGTATATAAGCCCCCGAATAAAAAACTCAAAGAAGAAGAAATTCTAAAATTATTACCTCCGAATGAACATACTTTAGTATTAGGTGATATGAACTGTAAACATATATACTGGGGGTGTCGCAAATCTAACTCAAATGGTATTAAATTACTAGACATGTATTCTAGACATAATATTAAAATCACAGCACCTTCTGAACCTACATTTTTTAGAAGAGGGTGTACGCCAGACATCTTAGACATTATGCTATCAACAAATATCAGCCTACCTATATCAACCAGAACAATAGCCGCTCTAAATTCGGACCACATCCCAATATTAATTTAGTTCTTAACCGAAACTCCTGAAATTATCACTCGTAGTTCTATGATTAAAGGATTCATTAACTGGGATATTTACAAACAATCGATGGAGCAAAATATTTGTTTAAAAAAAAAGATTCACCTCAAACATGAAATTGATGAAGCCATAAAACAATTTACAGAAAATATATCTAAATGCATAAATGACTCCACAGTAAAACCATTCCACAAAAAAAGAAATAGTTTTTTAAGCAATGTTCCAAATTCCATTCTATTAAAAATAAAAGAAAAAATTATGCTAGAAGACAGTGGATGCATAAATAATAAAATAAATTAAAAAAAAATATGGAACAACTTAAGACGGACTATCAAAACAGAATTAGATAATTTCACATTAGCACAATATAAAAATTATGTCACACACCTGGATCCAAATGATCAATCCCTATGGAAGGCTACGAGACGTCTATTAAACAAACACGAAAAAATTCCGAGCCTATTAGAAAATGGTGGTTTCATCACCAGCGATGTGGAGAAAGCTGAAGCATTTGCAGACTATTTTGATAAAACATTTACTATCCCTACAATTGAAATAGGTTCGTCAAGAAGAAATTCATCATATGATGAGATTGATGAATTTTTAGTATTACCACAAGCAACAGCACAACGTCCTCTGACATATACTACTCCGAAAGAAATTTTCGAACTTGTTACAAGACTTAAAACAAAAAAAAGTCCTGGTCATGATCTAATTCCAGTTACTGCCATTAAACAATTACCGAGAAAAGCTATCATTTTAATAACTTCAATTTTCAATAGTTGCTTGCGGACGGGTTATTTTCCTGAAAACTGGAAAAAGGCTGAACTGGTAGTTATTCACAAGACAGGAAAAAACGCTAAACAAATCAGTAGTTACAGACCTATAAGCCTCTTACCAATATTAGGAAAACTTCTAGAATCAATTATAAAAAGGCGCCTAACTTCCTTTTTTCAAGAAATTAACATTATTCCAGATTTTCAATTTGGATTTCAGGTCAGTCATTCCACAGCACACCAGCTTTCAAGACTAACAGAATTTATAGTAAATGGTTTTGAAATGAAAAAAACACACACTTGTCACATTTTTAGATTTTCAACAAGCATTTGACAAGGTATGGCATGAGGGTCTCTTATACAAACTGAAGTCAGTAGGTACTCCAAAATATCTATATGATATTCTATATTCCTTCCTCAACAAACGTACTTTCACCATCCGAATAAACAACACCATCTCAACCACCAGACCTATCAGTGCTGGTACTCCACAAGGATCAGTCATATCTCCCATCCTCTTCAACTTTTATCTCCACAACATCATACAATCGTCCGAAACCTCTCTAGCCATATTTGCTGATGACACAGCAGTTTTTTCTCAACATGAAAATATAACAATAGCCAGAAATAAGCTCCAAACTCACCTCAACGAACTAGAAAAGTATCTTGACAAATGGATGATTAACCTAAATATACAAAAATGCATAGCCAAAATTTTTACCCTCAGACGACCAACAGACCCACCGGAACTGGTTCTAAATGGTAACAGACTTCAGTGGAATCCATCTAATGAGGCAGTGAAATACCTTGGTGTTCATTTCGATCGTCGCCTTACCTGGAATCACCACATCAATATTAAACTTACAAAAACCTACTCAAGGCTGGCAATACTGTACTCGATAATAAACAGAAAATTGACTCTTAAAACAAATATAACTATTTTAGTCTACAAAACAATACTTAGGCCATTAATGATTTACGGTTGTGAAGTGTGGGGTGCTGCATCCTCTACCCAAAAAAAAAAAAAAAACTACAATGTTTCCAAAACAAGGTCCTGAGAATTGCTGTAGATGCTCCCTGGTTTGTAAGGAATAATCAACTCCATCGTGAATTAGACATTGAACCAATTGACGATTTCATTAAAAAATGCTTCACCAGGTTTCATAGCAAGTTACCAGCGGTTAAAGGTGCAATAGCTTTCAATATAGAAGCTCAAACAACATCCCGCAGATTGAAACCAAGACTTATGCAAGACGTCCTGATGTAAACACCATGACTATTTTATTTTCGTTTCAACACCAATTACTGTTCTTATTACTACAATTTGATTGTAATACTTCATTACTTCTATACTTCATTTATTTATTTTTTCTTTATTACTTTTTTTTTTTTTTTTGTGTATACACTTGTCTGTTATTTTTTATTATTAATTTTTGTTAAGTACTTCATTTGTATATTACTATTATTACTTTTTCCTTTATTTAATTTTATTATTTTTTATTTTTATTCTTTTTATTTATTTCTTTTTCTTTTTCTTTTAATTATTTATTTATTTATTTTTTTTTTTTTTTTTACTTTTCCCCCATTTGATTATCATTATTATTTTATTTATTTACTTCTTATTGCTACGTCTTTTAATTTTTTTTTTGTTATTATATACTTCCTCTACAGTTACAATTATTCCAAAATTATTATAAAACATATTTGTTGTGGGTGTCTATTGCACGAGAACTTACTCTCCCTTCTACTATTGTTAACTCATTATTAATTTTGTTAAGCCATCCATGTAAGGCTTACCAGGCCGATCTTGAAATAAAATAAATTAAAAAAAAGTACACAAATTGATAGACATACAATTCCTACTGACTGTAGGATTTTGAATCTTCTTGAAATGAATTCTCAAAAGATAATTTCTTTCACTTATTATCAAGACTCATTAAAGGGGAACAAACCCACCATAAATGTGTAGTGGTGAAAATTTTTATAAAATTCCTTGAACAAATTACTGTTCATAAGTTTCTTCACTTTAGTAAACTGCTCCCAAATTGAAGTAGACCACATAAGGAATTTAAAATATTTTATAATTTTGTTTAATTGGTTCATAATAAGAATCCAATTAAACATGTTTGGGACCAGGGCCAATGCCAATTACACATGTTCACCTAATTTTAGATAACTTGCTGACGCTTTCATTGATGAATAGGCTTCTTTACCTCAACATTAGATATTGAGCTTAATAAGGAGTATGAAACGCCGATGTGAAGTATTAATTCAAAGTAGAGAGGGCCCAACACCCTACACTGAAGAAGGTTAAAGTGAAAAAAACACAAAATATATGAAAATTTGTAAAAAAAAATAAATAAATAAAAATAAATAGTATACAAATCTTCGTATTGTAAATTATTTTATTTAATTTAAAAAAAAAAAATTTTTCTCTAACTTTGTTTGGTGTATTTTCTTCTTTTTTGTAAAATAAATACCATTACCAATACATAAGGATGGTATTATACACACAAAGAAACAAAAAACAAGCAGAAGTATGGCTAAAAAGAGTGTTAGCTAACTTTTGATGAGTGATCCACTTCAATTTGTGAACAGTATATGATATGACTTATTTATATATATTCACACATAAACTTATCTTGTAAATGCTGTATCTGGTTGTAATAGGATAATGTGTAGGTTTATCATGATGGAGTGGAATAGGATTCTATTGAATAATTTATAGGAGTGGTGAATTTTTGACTAATTTAGATTTTATTGGTCAGTGCAAATAAATGAATTTGTAATATAGCCAGATGTATATTTTCTTTTGATGCCCATGTTTCTGCCTAAAGGTGACAGAGCAGATATGCATGATAAAAATAAGTTTAAAAGTATTTTTAAAAAAATTCAGATAATGATAGATGAAAAATTATAGAAATTTAAGTTGGAAAAACAGTTTCTATTCTATATCATCTGATTTTTTTTTTAAGTGAAGCTTTCTTAGGATTATATTAATCTTACCCAAGAATATAAAATTGCTAATTATTCTTTCAGTGACATGGTGAACTGATGTTTTTTGTTTATACCATTAATGGGCATTTGTGAAATTACATAATTAATATAATTATGTATTAAATTCTGTTGTTATTAAAAGTTGAAACTTGAACATATATTCTTTTTTTCTCCCAGAAAGATGAAAGTGCTAAGAAGAGAAGCATTTTTCCAAATAAGAAAGTGGTTAGTTCTTGTTTTTTTTTAAAACCTGATTTTAGCTTTTCTTATTATAAAAAAAAAAAAAAAATAATAATAATGATAAATTATGATTTCTCTAAAACGGGATGTGTAGCCTTATTATTCAAAATGGTAATATTAATGGAAGTTTCTTGTTTATTTTTACATTTATATAGATTAAATTTTATAATTATAATAATACTATTATCCCCGACATGGCTTTGCCTGCTCTCATTTGTAAAGATAATTTTAACTTATAACTGAAATTTTCTTTTTCAATGATAAAAATCATTTATTGTAGCATGTAATTGAGAATTTTAACCTAAATGATATTTTCATGCATAGCAATAATTCTTAACCTGTTACTATTGAACTGACTAGGTGTTTGAAGATTAGGTAAAAGCGTAATTGGAAATCACTTTTAGATTTTAAAATATGAAATTGTAATCCAGTTGGACAGGGATTTTTAAGAAACCCTTGCGGATAACAGCCTGCATATGTAGGTTTACATCTAAAGGCCAAACATATTTTTACACACAATATCAAAAAGCAAAGGATCAACATTTTGATTTAGTAATAATTTTTATTATGTAGAAATAATTTTATTGCTTTCATCTGGTTGGATTTAGTTTCTAACAATAAAAGTATATTACAATGTGGTAAACCTCGTTTCTTCCACATTGTACATTGAACATTTAAATTTATATTATTTTAAATATTATTGTTGCTAATTCTTCTGAGAATTATGAAGATGATGTTAAAATTTGGTAGAGTTTGATTCTGTAGTTTTCGTAGTTAGTGGTCACAAACAAAAAATGGCTAATGTAGTTAAAAGTTAGTACAGATGGGTTTAGTAGTTTTACCATCGTAAACTATTGCAGAATAGCTTAGTCACATAACTTCTCTAGGTTCCACATATTTATCCACTAAACCCTCCTTGAACTATGAAGATGATGAAGTTAAAATTTGTAGTTTTCTTGGTTAGCGGTCACAAATGAAATATGGCTTGTCCTTTATATAATAGTATAGATTTATAAAAATCAATACAATAAATTCTTACCAATCAATGTTTTTATTTTTGTTTTTCAGAAAGATGTAAGTAACAGGAAGAATAGCATTTCCCCAAAAAAGAAAATGGTAAATTTTAATGCTATTTGTGATGTCTTGTTATTTATAATCATATTAATATATAGTGGTTCTGTTGTTACTTTAGGTGTTTTGATTATTTTTATTCTCATTTACAAATTAATATTTACCAATAAGCAATTCTATAATTTTAACTATATGTTTATCCTATATTTTTTTTATACATTAAATCCATATAATCTTACCAATTATTAATTACAATTATATTTTTATTTATTTATTTATTTTTTTACAGAAAGAAGAAAAAACAAGAAAGAGGAGTATTTCTCCAAAAAAGACAATGGTAAGTCTCCTTTGATGAAACTCTATTATTCATTCTTAAATTATCTATCAATTTTAATGTAAGAACATTATGTATATTATTTAATTAATATTTTCGTTAAGAATTAATCTCATTATCTAATCTTGGTTTAACGTGAGCTATAGCTGTGTTATGTTGGAAATTGTATATTGTAAGTATGAAAAATATAAAAAAAGCTTCCACTAAACTATTTTTATTTAATTTCACTTTTTTCTCTAATTCTTTTGGGAGGTGTTTCTCTCTCTCTTTTTTCTTTTTCTTTTTTTTAATAGTAACTTGATAGAAACATTCTATATTCAGTGTATAATTAATACAAAATATACATAAAGTACATTTAGATTTTACAAATGTAAAAATGCAAATTTTAAACATGATTTAATATATCTATTATATAATGAATATAAGTCATTTTTTTTCAGAAAGACGTAAGTGACAGGAAGAGAAGCATTTCTCCAAAAAAGAAAATGGTATATTTTAATGGCATCAAACTGATATATTATTCACAACTGTATTAATTAATTAACAGAGTTTCTGTTGCTGTTTTAGATGACATTTTATAATTATTGTTTATGAACTAAATTTTGCTGTTGAATATTTAATTAAGTTTTGTATCATTAATTGTTTCCTGTTCAAAGATGGTAAATCGTAATTTACCAACAAACCAGTTAAAAAGTTTAAAGTTAATCCTCCATAAATTAATGCTATTTAAAAAAATGTAATCTTATCAAATATTATTATTATTATTTTTTAGAAAGATGAGAAGCCAAGTAAGAGAAGTATTTCTCCAAAGAAGAAAATGGTAATAAAATTTTTGTCTTTTATTTATTTTTTTTTTTTAAGGAAATAGTAAACCAATTCTTTTAATTAAACTTTCTACATCATTTAATATTGAATGAAAGAAGCACAATTAAAAACTTCAACAATAGCAGTTTTTATTTTTCTTCTGATCTCTGTCAGGCATAAGGCATAAGGCCTGGGATAAGGCAGACACCTATCCCATATTGGGTTAAAATAAATATTGGATGTGTTTATGCTGCTGCAACTGTTGTGAAAGATAAAATTCTGTAGGGAGCTAAATATTTAGGTCATATAAATAATAATAAAATTAAATTAAAAAAAAAACTATCATTTCAATCCATCATATTAAGCTCAAACATTTTGGAGAGTTTTCAGATTTAGTGATAATGACTTTAATTAAATGTAGTGATTATATCCAATGTATTTTTGGATAGTTTTTCATATTTTCATAGAAGTTTCCTGGAACTTATTTTTTGAATTGTCTTTTTCAGCAAAACAGTCAATCCAAAAAAGAAGTTAAGGAATCAGCTAAGAAGCTAAAGTCACCAGTTCCTTCTACTAAAAAACCTGACACATCAGCAAAAGGAGTATGTTGGTTGTACTTTATTTTATATGTTTGTATAGAAATGGTGTTAAACTTAAATTTCAGTAATAAGTATGTATGTATATGTCAACATTACCTTAAATAGTGATCTGAATAATTTTAAAACTAATTTAGATAATATAAGTTTGAGCATAGTTAATTTTTAGTGATATAAAATCAAAATATTAAATTATTGTAGTTTTAAAGTTATGGTTTAGATTCTTGTTCTTTAAAATTGGATGTTGTCACCAAAGGAAAAAAAAAATCATAACTGGGTTCCTAAAGCAATTGTGCTAATATTGTCCACCCTCAGTTTGGTAAAATTGATGTCATGATAAGATATAACTATGTAGTTAAAAGTATTTATAATTTTTTCCTCTGTTGAAGCGTTTTAAGATTTACTTTCTTTGGATTCTGTTGAATATAATCAAGTGAATAGAAATGGTAATGTTTGATTGTAAATTTAAATGATGATGGTTTCATTGCTTTGAGATAGGTTGATCACTATTCTAAATAAAATAAATACTAATTAAAATATATCTTTTTTTAAATGGCTATGGTTAAGCCATAAGATTGGTTGGCACCATCAAGGCTAACAAAGAGATGAGCAAGATAAAGTGTGAAAAGGATGAAAGCTGTAGTCCTTTTGGCATTGCTGGGATCGAAAATTTGACATAAGTTACCTAGTCAGAAATTAAAAAGAGAATATTTTTTTGTTGTATTACGCGGGTCGCTAGGGCCTGCTGTTTAGGAGCTATATTGGTTTGAATGAAAAAAAGTCACGTTTTGTATACATTTTTTAAGTTATGGGGCTTTTTTGATTATGTTGGTATTGCTCAGATCGAAAATTTGACAACAGTTTCCTCATCAGAAGCAGTAAATTACAGATAGACATATCTAAGATCTATTGTTTTTCCCAGTCAGGGAGAAATAGAGTTTTATTTAATCAAGTTTTATCTTAACCCTTTGGCTGCGCTATGCTCGTGCAGTGGGAGGATAGAGTGGTGCGGGATAGTCTAGGCACCTGCAGTGCCCTGTGTGCGGCATAGATTTTATGCTTAGCGGTTTCGTTTTCTTTATTTATTCTACATTTTCTATTCATGTTTCCCTGTTATATTCGATATTCCACTAGTTACCGGCATTTCTCCAATAGATATATTACCGGATTGATAAAAAAAATCCTCATCATGATCTGAAGAAGATTTTTCTTCACTTTCATTTGCACCCGCCCAAAGTTCTAATAAATCTTCATCATAATAGATTTTTTTAGACATAACACACTTAACTATTCACTACAAAAGCAGAAAATATACTTAAGGATATTCAGGTTAAGAGAAATGGTACATGACAGTAAAAAAGGATCAAAGCAGGTACATAGAAGGTCCCTAAAATTGACGAAAGTGAAGTTTCGTCATCCATCTATTGGCTTTAAGAGGCACTGCAGCTTCTATAAAAAGTCCACAGAAGGCGATAGAAAAAGAACTGCAATATGAGTTAGTAGCAGTCTGGTGTCAAACCAGCCGAATTTATATAATAGTCAGTAGCAGCCCGGGCACTGCAACCACTGGATTCATATAGTAGTCAGTAGCAGCCAAAGGGTTAATAGGCTAATTGATTCTATAATACTGATACACACAAAAAAAGAGTAGCTATTCAATCATTTGTTTCAATGATTTGTATGCATATAAGAAGCAAGTGTACCAAAAATTGGCAGAAATATTTTAAAATACTGATGGCATCCCTGTTTGATTTACTTGAACAGTACATCTAGTTGTATAAGGAACATTGATAGTTTTATCTTTCACCAGACTTATCTGTGCATGCTTTATAGTAACATTTACAGTGTTTCATTTGAATGTTAAAATAGCAAAATTTTTTTTTTTTTTTTTTTTTTTTTTTTTTATCAGTAATGAAAGAAAACAAAAAGTGAAACCTGGTGAAAAAATAGGATGAATGCCAACGATGGAAAAAAGGGTGAAGATGATTCTGAAAATAAGGGTGAGAATGAGGATGTTAAAAATGAAGGGGAAGGTATTGGTAGTAGAAAATAAAACAATTACCTGAATTTCACTCCTCATTTTAAATTATCCTGTAGAGAAGATTAAAAATGTTATTATTTACTAGTAGTTTTTTGTAAAACTTGAAATCAAGATTGGTTTTGTTGAATTCATTGAATTTCAGATAAAGCCTTGCTTTGATTAGATGCTGGAAGTACTGCATTAGAGTTGAGAGGTTCAAGTATATGTATTTTATCATAAATATATATAATTAAGTAAGACTTCTAGTAGTTGATCAGAAGTTGGCTGTATGCTCATGAAATCAATCCAGGTGTGCTCTGATAACAATAAAAAACTAGAGAACATCCATTCTACAGATTCAAGTTATAGTTTTAATGCAATATATATTATGATAATCAAAGTCAATTTTAAATTGGTGGTCTATGAAGCTGTGTTCATGAAGAAATTCTTGACATTGACTGTTTGTCATAATATATTTCTATAATTTAAAGTTGGATAAATAATATCTGAAAACAGATCATTTTATTGACTTTCATCTTAGTGTCTAAAATTATAAAATATGAGGTACAAAAAGTGCTAATCAAAATACATATGTATTTAGGATTAATATTAGTTGCATTTACATTTTGTTTATTTTTCATAAAAAACTTTTTTTGGTATTTTAAAATGTGTTTGTATGACATTTATTAATACCTTCCTATGGTTGTTTCAGAAAAATAAAAAGACCAATGATAACTCAAAAAATAATTCAAAGAAAAACAAGTTTGCTTCTGATTTAAAGAATCCTGATAATGTAAGTAATGATTTATGTTGATACATTTATCTCTAAAACTCTTACTTATTTGAAACTCAAGAAAACATGAAAAAAGTTCAAATTATAGGGGTTCAAATAATGGTTTACAATTTGATCTTGAATGTATGATTTTTAAAAAATGTTGGGATTTCTTTTGAGTGAGTAATTTTCTGATGTGGTAAGTTCTTCATAATCTTTGTGTTCCCCGTTTTTAGAGGTGAGGTAACTGTGGTATCATTATTATCTTACCATCCTTATGAATGAAATATTCAAAGTTTAATTTACCACCATAATTTTAACTTATCACTTTAAGTTTGACTAAATATAATTTGTCAAAGTTTAGAAATATAAACAAACAAAAAGTCTGTGCATGTTTTTCAACCGACTTAAAAAAAAAGGTTCTCAACTCATCTGTATTTTTTTTTTTTTTTTTTTTTTGTGTGTGTATGTTACGCGATTACTCAGTCAATTCTGAATCAATTTTGATGATTCTTTTTTAGATCGGTAGGGCATACAGAGATGGTCCCATAAAAAATATTTTGAAATAAACTCAGCACTTTTTAAGAAAAATCAAAAAAACAGTTAGTAAAAATACTGTTATATAGCCTTCCATTTTAAACATATTTATAATTTTGATAATTTAAAACCTCCATTGTAACTAAATCTAAATTATTATCAAAAATAATTTACTTATACAGTCAACTCTCGATGTGTCGTACTTCGATAAGCTGAATTCTTAAATAAGTCAAACAAAATCTACGGTTGGAAGTACATTACACTTAAATTTCACCTCAATGAGATGATTTCAGACAGAAAACGTTAAAAGTTGTGTAAATAAGTCGAACTGAAAATAGGGTTCAAAAGAGAGCACTTCTAGTACCACCTCTATGAAACGAACTATTAGAAGTCATCGCCTCTATAACTCTAACTCAAATTAAAAGAATTTCATGTGTAATTTGTTTTCCGGTTTCCCATCATTGTTTATCTTTCCAGTTCATAGTTACACCAGTCATTTATTATTAGTTATTCACTCGAGTGGTTTTACAGTGGCTATTGGAAATTCTTTCAATTAACGAAAATGTAAAATTGATTTGCAAAGTTGAGAAAGGAGAAAGAAGTTGGGCGTTTGTTGCTAGTGAATTCCGAATTTCGCTTAGTTCTCTTTCAACCGTCCTAAAGAATAAAGAAAAGATCACCACTGGTGGAAGGCGGTAAGTTTACTTTTAGGCACCCTCAGAAAACAACCACAGTTCAGTTGAAAGTTATATTAATTGGTACTGGGTATTTAATTTTCTGTATCAATGATTTTATATGTATGTACAAACAACATACACATAACCATTAATGAAAAATATACATAATGATTTCAACTCCAATTTTGTTTTCAATTTTCCCATTTACATGAAGATAAGTGGAATGATAACCTCGATAATTCTTTGTTCAGTAAGTCGAACTATTTTTCAGGGTGGCTTGAAGATAGAGAATTGACTATATAAACAAAAAAACACTCACCACTAAAAAGAGAAAAATAAAAATAATTTTTAGAAAAAAAACAAAACCAACTTCAAGATTAAATCTACATATACAAACTTGAACTAAAAAAAAAAAAAATTATATTTTAATTGCTTTGAAACAAAAACCATTAAATGACAATCAACGAAATTATCGATACTAATATACCTATTCACAATTTATGATCATTTATTTTTGGAGTCGGTGCCAACCAAAATGGTAATTGTAAAGATCTTCCCACTGTTTCATCACCGCCACACCACTGTCTCCGGCCATTCGCCATTCGAAAGTTTATTGCTAAGGCAGGATTAAACTGCCCTTCTTGGCTGGCACCGACTCCAAAAATAAATGATCATAAATTGTGAATAGGTATATGAGTTTCAATAATTTCGTTAATTGTCATTTAATGGTTTTTGTTTCGAAGCAATTAAAATATTATTTTTTAAGTTTGAGGAGTTTAAGGAGTCTTCCAATTATAGAGAGTGGGAGAGCCCAGACTTTAAATTATCAAGTGTTTATAAGCAAGATATTATTACCATTTCAAATTACTGAAGGGATCTAATCATTCATTTTTTAATCTGATGGACCAAACAGGGTACCTTTACGAAGAAATACCAGGCCATATGTTCCGCAATCGTTTCTCAGAAAGGACCTCAGAATCAAAATTGTAGAGCACTAAATTTACTTTAATATCATGTATATGTTTCTGGTATTTACTTCAAATGTTTAACAAAAAGTGAGGCAATCATTTTTTTTTTCTTAAATTGCCGATTTTGAATAACGTATATCTCGAAAACCGTTGGAATTTCGATGAATAAGTATATGATTAATCTTATAGAAAATTTAATGAGCTTTAATTTTGATCTGCAGCATATTATTCTTGAGTCCACCGTTTTCGAGATATAAACGAAAAACAAAATTGGGACCTTCTCCTCTCCCCCCACCTTTAGCTCACCCTCCCACGGGCGGGGACTTTTAGTATGTTTACCTTCCAACTACTCCTAATGAAGCTGTGAAGTCAAAAATTGTCCTATATTTCATGTTCTCTACACCCCTCATTTCAGCACTCTTTATCTGGGGTCGCACTTCTCTAAGAGATCACATTAGTTAGTACTCATTCCGAAACTAATTTTTCGATCTAAAATTTCTATTTTTTATATAAATGCTCCTTAAATTTACTTTAAGAACCTATATATGAAATTTTGATTATGTCACGTTATACTCTCAAACAAGCCCACTGAATTTGTGAATATGGTCATACTTTGCCAAAATATACATATTTAGCGTTCAGGTTAGGGTGGATTACGTGGCATAATCAAAATTTCATACATAGAACCTGATAGTAAATTTCACCAGATTTTAGTTGAAAAAAATAAATTTCAGATCTGACAAATAGTTTTGGAGTTATGGTGAAAACTATGTCAAAAAAACCTTGGATTTCATAATCCAAGCAATTTCATAAGCAAGCGGTTTTTAACGGGCTGGTATGGGTATTTAATGGGACTTAATCAAAATTTCATATATAGGTTCTTATAGTAAATTAAAGGAGCATTCAGATAAAAAATAGAAATTTTGGATCGAACAATTAGTTTCGGAATGAGTACCCACAAACGTGTTCTCTCAGAGAAGTGCAACTCCAGATAAAGAGTGCTGAAATGAGGGGTGTAGAGTGCATGAAATGTATGACAATTTTTTACTTCACAGCTTCGTTAGGAGTAGTTTGAAGGTAAAAATACTAAAAGTTCCTATCCGTGGCGGGGGAGCTAAAGGTGGGGGGAGGGGAGAAGGTCCCAATTTTGTTTTTCATTTATATCTCGAAAACGGTGGACTTTAGAAAAATATGCTGTAGATCAAAATTATAGCTCAATTAATTTCCTATAAAATTAATTATATACATATTTGTAAAAATTCCAACGGTTTTCGAGATATACGTTATTAAAAATCAACAATTTTAGATATAAAAAAAATGATTGCATCACTTTTTGTTAAACATTTGAAGTAAATACCAGAAACATATATATGATATTAAAGTAAATTTAATGCTCTACAATTTTGATTCTGACGTTTTTTCTGAGAAACGATAGTGGAACGTAATAGAAGCAAAAGTTTGACAAAAAAATAAGGTGACATTCGTTTTTACCCGAAAATAACCGATTTTCAATGAATGAAAATTTATAATAAATTTTATAGTAAATTTAATTAGCTTTTATGTTTATTTGGAATATATTTTTCTAGAGTCAACCGTTTTTGAAATATTATTGAAAAACCAAAAAATGGAACTTCTCTCCTCCTCCCCCCACCGTTAGCTCACCCCCCAGGGGCGGGAACTTTTAGTATGTTTACCTTCCAACTATTCCTAATGAAGCTATGAAGTCAAAAATTATCGCACATTACATGCACTCTACAATGTGTTCATTGACGGGACTAAAGGGAAATGCTCCAGTGGAACCATCAGATGATGAAACTAAGGACGAATTCTATGATGAATTAGAGAAATGTATTGAGGAATGTCGAAGAGTAGATTCACAAATTGGGAAAGATTTCTTCCAACCTACTTACTATTGGACTTCACAGCATACATGACAAAACCAATAATAACAGAACAAGATTAATTAACTTTGCTGCCTCAAAATGTCTAGTAGTAGGAAGCACTTTGTTTCCTCATAAAAGAATACATTTTATTATTCCAATTTGATATCGGAATCTGCGGTGCAGCGGAGATATTAGGATTTGAAGGGAGAAGGACAAGATCACCACGGTTTGATGAAGAATGTCAAAGAGCTACTGAATCCAAGGACAAATTGTATCAATTAATGATACACCGAAAACATACCAGAAGAATTGAAAAGAAAACACATAGAAAGAAAAAACAAGACTGGCAGAATAAAGAACTGAAAGATATTGAAGAGCAATGGATATGAATGAGACCTGGAAATTCCATAGAAAAAGTAAATGTAGGCAGGAAGCCATTTCAACCTAAGACAATGATGTGTAGGGATAAGGAAAATTTGTTGTTGGATAAGAGTGTTTTGGAGCATTGGAAGGGCCAATTTGATGCTCTGCTTACCCCTTTAACAGGCGATGTATCCTGGAGGATACACATATTTAATGCGTTTTGCTCAATAAATGATGTAATGTCCGATGCATTATCCTACTCATTATGGTCAAATATCCTCTATTCAATCTTAAATTTCATGATACATATGTGGGGGTTAGCGTGGCTATAGCCATTCAAAGAAAAAAAAAAATAAAGAAATGTATTCAAAATTCCTTGACATGCCCGTTAAAGCGTTAACAAGGAGCATGATGCTGGGCAATGCATTATCCATGAAGCTAATGCGAGTGACGCTGAAGATCTCGAACCGCCAGATGAAGATGACATCCTGGATTCCATGGAGAGGTTAAAGAATAATATAACACGCCTGGCATGTCTTCTCTTCAACATTGCACTAAACAAGGCAATATACATTTCAGGGATTCAACTTGGTGGAACAATATTCAACAGGAGCATTCAGCTACTCACATATGCTGATGACATCGATTTAGTTGGTAGGTCATTAGATGCAGTTAAAGGAGCATTCATTAGTTTAGAAAGATCTGCAAGTCAAATGGGCCTGAAAGTCAATGAGAAATAAAACGAAGTATAGCGGCAGAACAAGCGAATGAAATCACTGTTTCTGGTTACACGCTTGAAGCAGCCGACAAGTTAATATACCTTAGAAGCCAGGTAGACCGCAACAATAACATGAAATCCGAGATAAAAAGAAGAATATTTGCGGCTAATAGGTATTATTTTGGGCTACTAAAATTTATGAGAAGCGGACTGATATCCCGTAGCTCCTAAATTAGGATATAAAAGACCTATTTCTAACCTATGCCTCAGAATGCTGGACCATAACCAAAGCTGATGAGCTAAGTCTCCTAAAATTTGAAAGGAAAATTTTTGGCCCCATCCGAGATGGAGAAATAAGGAGACAAAGGCCAATAAATCAGGCCTCAGCTTCATAAGGATATAGGTGTCATTTGGCATATAAAATTTGGCAGGCTTCGGAGGGCTGGCTAGTATTGCCAGAATGTCTGAAGAGAAGATCCCAAAAAAGCTGTTGGAAGACAGAATCCACTACAAACACAGAGTAGGTAGACCCAGTGCCAGATGGAGTAATGGTGTGTTAAAGGATGCTAGGTCTCTTCTGGGTATGACAAATTGGAAAACGGTGGGGCAAAATAGAGACAGATGGTGGACTATGTTGGAGGAGGCCTAGACTCAGTGATGGGTTGTAGCCCCAAGAAGGAAGAAGGAAAAGAAGAAACAAGAAGGCTACAGATTGAGACCTAATAAGGAAATATACAAAGTAATAAATGATTTGGAAACGGACTTAAGAATAAGAAGATTAAGAGATTAAATAGAAAAATCTTCTATAAAATGAGAGGATACAAGAGTGCCGGGGGGGGTATATCAAACAGATGAAGGAAGAAACTGAGAGACTGAAAATAACAGACCATTACTGTTTTGATAGGGATAACTATAGGAAAAGACTTAAAGAAATTAAGGTTCTTGCGGGAGAGAGATGTGAGAAAAGGAATAGCAAGGACCTAGGAAAAAAGGAAGGAGCAATCGGAAAGAATCAGGAAGAGGTGGGAAGAGTGAAGAAAGGAGAGAAGGGGTATGAAAAGAAGTAAAAATAATGATATACGCGGGGTCTCTAAGGCTGTTCTAAATAATAAAAAATAAGTTCAAACTATTAACTATAACTACAAAGTTCAAAAGTCAACTATTTGTATTTTGAAATAAAATATTTGAAATTTGAAGTAAATTATTTTAATGACTACAACTCATGTTCCATGCCTTGTTCTTAAAGAAGGGCAAAAGTACTTAAATAAAACCTCCTTAGTGCATTCATTTTCTGTTATTTTATTTAAAGTATATTTATATACGAAGTAGGTTAATATTTTTATTTATTTTGACTCTAACTCTCCTTTTAGGTTGTATATGTCCTGGCAGCTTGGCAGTGTTTGTTAAGCAGGAATACATATATGCATACCCTGCCGAGTGTATTACATTTAATTATTTTTCTTCATGATCTTATTCTTCTCTTCTTGTCTGTAGTTATCACTGTCATCTTTTATCTTGTGACCTCCATAGTATGGAACACTATATATGCCATGGCATCAAATCCATGAAATCTCTTCCTCCAGCCTGCTGTGACCTTCCTCTGCATGGTTTTCTAATAAAACCATGATACCATGATATCATTTTAAAACCTACAGAAATATGTATGAAATGTGTATTAAGAAATACGTATTAGTTGATACTAACCTCCTTACACATGGGGTCAGGTGCAAATATAAAGTGCTCTTCCTAGCCTGCCTCTCTCCAAAAAAAAAAAAAAAATGGCTCTTAATGCAAGTGCACAGTGGATGCTGACCATATAACCAATACTAAACCTCAAATACTACTATAAAATTATTAATAACTAGCATACACTCGTTTCGGCTTCGCCCGCTCTCATAAGTAAAAGAACTTAAAAAATAGGAACTACCAATTGAAGTTTTATACGTTAATCGATAAAAATCCTGTATTGTATCATACAATTAAGCATTATTTCCTCAATGATACTATCATGCATAGCAGTAATTCTTAATCTGGTTAAAATTGTACTGATTAGGTGGTTGAAGATAATTTATGAGTTAGTAATCCAGGTGGACAGAGACTACTAATACAAAAGGCCTATAAGTCATATTTGTACTTACAATATAAAAAAAAGTAAAGAATTAACATTTTGATTTGATAATATTTTTATTCGGTAGAAATCATCTGGTTGGATTTTAATTTCTAACTATAAAAGTATATGATAGTAATGCGAACCTCGTTTCTGCCACTCAGCATTGTGCATTTAAATTTTAAACATTGTATATTTTATTATTGTTTAATCTTTCTAGAACTATGAAAATTATGTAGTTAAAATTTGGTACCGTACCGATAGGTTCAGTAGTTTTACCATGGTGAACTCAATTGTGGAATGGCGCTAACCACATATCGCTTGATTTTCTAATTTCACTGGTAACCAAAGGTTGCACCAAATATTTCAATTCAACACATGAGATCAAATTAAGTCAATTTAAATTTACATATTTTGATTCATATTTGTCCCTTTTTAGATTTCTTTGAAATGTAACTTGAATGATGAGTGCGGTAAGAAAACTTCTTTTACAAGAATTGGCCCTTCTATTGTTGCTGTTAATCGCTTCTTAGAACCAAACCCTACAAAACAATTCTGAGATTCCTCCTCCCTTGATTTTTGCTCTGAATAAACAGAACTAAACCTATTTCTTGATCAGTGTTTATCTGTGAACCATTAGGAGCGTTCTGCCAAACACAATTTGAAAATTCTATTTTTCGATTTATTATTTTTTTCATTATTTAGGAAAGTTGCAAAAAAAAAACAAAAAACAAAGAACTAGTTTTAAAATTTCTTCGCTAGTTTCCATACGAAACATTCAGAGGTGATGGAGACACTTCATATTGCACTTCCTGTGACAAGGCTGTATCCACTTCTCAACGATTCCAAGTGACCCAGTACATTAGCACAGGATCTCACAAATCAAACAAAGAGAAAAAGTCAAAATTCAAGCAAAGTTCCATCACGCTATCTACCTCAAGGGAGAAAGTCAGACAGATTTGTGTTAAGCGTTTGTGCAGGCTGACATTCAATTAAAAAAATTAACAATTACTCTCTTAAATACTTTATGGAAAGGTACATTGAAAAAAAGAAAGCCTGATGAATCCACATTAAGAAAAAACTATCTGTAAGATGTATATGAAGAAACTCTTGTTTAATACGAGAAAATGTCAAGGAGGGGCCAATTTGGGTTTCAGTAGACGAGACAAATGATGTTGAAGGCCGCTTACATTGCCAATATTATTGCTGGAAATCCTCCCAGATTCTCCTTCAAATCCATTCCTTCTAAATTGCCAGGATTTGGAAAAATGCAATAATGCAACAATTTCAACGACTATATGATTCTTCTTTGGCGGAATGGTGTACTACACGAAAAAGTCTATTTATTTTTATCAAATGCAGTTCCGTACATGATCATTGCAGGAAAGCATCTAAGAGTACTTTATCCGAAAATGCTTCATGTCACAGGTCTCGCTCACGCATTTCATCAGGTGGCTGAATTAGTTCGGTCTGCTTTTCCTGAGGTTGATTTGTTGATATAATCAACTAAAAATATTTTTTTAAAAGCTCCTAGCTGAGTGGAAGAAAATTATCCTGAACTGCCTCTACCTCTGCAACCTGTAGTCACCAGATGGGGAACTTGGTTAGAGGCTGCTCTGTACTGTATAAATTTCGAAAAAATAAAGGATGTCATATTTAAGTTGGATGGCGATTCAGCTTCAGCCATTTCGCAAGCTGAAGCTTTGTTAAAAAATAATTTAGCATTCATTTTCTCTAATTGTCCATACTTTGCTTCCGCAATCATGCAGCTAGAATCACAGGACGTGCCTTTATTTAAAAATATACAAATTGTCAATGAAGCGATTCACAAAATAAAAGATTTCTCAGGAGAAATAGGAAACAAGATCCAGATGAAATTGCACGATATCTTTTAAAAAAATCTGGGCTGGGAAGATATGCTGCTGATTGCAGCTATCATAAGTGGAAAGGAAGTAACAGCAAAACTTTCAATTGAGTGAAAGTAACATCAGTTGACGTTGAGCGGTCATTCAGTACATAATCAATGTAGTTTTACGTTGCAATGCATTTAAATTCAAACTGTTTTCCTCACAATGAATAAAGTTTTTTTATTTTTAATGTATTAAAAAAAAAATTTATAATATAGTAACAAAAAGATGGGTGTATGGTATTTACTGTTAATAAAGAATAAATATTTTATGTGTATATAGAAAGATATTTAATGCTTACATATTTTATTGATTTTACATAGATACTTCTGTATTTGTATTAAAATCAATACATATATATATATATATATATATATATATATATATATATATATATATATATATATATATATATATATATATATATATATATATACATGTACACATATATACATATATGTATATGTACCTAGCCTCCTGCCTCTATCAAACCATTAATGCTCGGAATCCCTCCTACATCTATAACATCTTCCAGTTCAGATCCTTGGTCTCCTCCCGCACTACAAGATCTCACTTCTTAGACCTGTATACCTTTTCCCTTTAGAGTACATCATTTCACCATTCCTTCATTTCCCGTGCTACTTCCTTATGGAATTCACTACCATATAATATCCGTAATGCTCCATCTCTGTCCACATTTAAATCCCTTCTCTTTCAATACCTCCTCCTTTCCCTCCAGAATGATACTGACTAGCAAAACCTCACTAAAAAAAAAAAAAAAAAGCATTCAGTAGATGTACATAGGTTTTTATTTTTCTCCTACAATTATTGGATTTTTGTAATTTTTATTTCATCTGTGTCTGTTTTTGTTCTTTATTTGTAAAATTGTAAATAGTTGAACAGATTGTTAATTTATTTTATTTCATCTTATGAAAGCTAGGCTCATTGTATTTATTTATGTACATTATATTATTCTTAGGGGACATCGTCCCAGAATAAATTTTATTTTCTATTCTACATATTTGAAATTTTTAATTACATGAAAATCCTAGCCTTAGTGATCAAAAACGAAAAACGGCTTGTCCTTTTATATAACATTATAGATATAGTTCACTCATAACTTTATTTGATCACATTCATAGAGTTGTATGTTTTGATTTATATATATTATTATTTTTATGATGAATATTCCCCGAGGAGAGCGATTGAACTTGAAGTCGCTTCATTTTATGTTATTCCTCCTTCTTTCCTCCCAGAGTCTCTTCATTCTTTCAGAATGTTTCCTCTTCCGCTCTTCTGTCCACTTTTTTCCAGGATGTTGTTGTGTTCTTTCATATGTCAAATTGTTGATTTTGTTCTGGCATTCATTGCAATCTTCAAAATTTTGTATATCGATCAGCTGCAGATTCCTCTTCCTTTAACCATTCTGTGCCACATTTGCTAGTCGTTATTACGTTCAATAATTTCTTTGCCAATCAGGACCTTTCCATCCTATAGATGTGCGTGTAAAATTTGGCTTGGCGTTTTCTTATTACATCTGTTATTATGCTGGTCTGTTGATAAAGTTCGTTCTGAGGTCTTTTCATCCAAAATCCATTTTTATTGACTGCTCCATATATTTTCCTTAAAATTTTCTGTTCTTGTTTTTCTATTTCTCTAATTTTGGAGTGTCCATCAATGACCATTGTTTCTGCTGCATAGGTGGCTTCCGGAAGAATCACTGTTTGATAGTGTCTCAGTTTTGCGTTATATATTTAGATATAGTTATATAGATATAGCTTTTAATTATATATATATATATATATATATATATATATATATATATATATATATATATATATATATATAATTTTTTTTCGTTTTTTTTGTTTTAGAATGATCTAGAAAAAAATGGAAACAACAAAAATGGTGAATATCTCTTTTCAGTTTTAAAGTAATATTATTAGTAAGACAATATTAGATTTAGTTATGACATTTTATAAATTAAAAGTTCATTATAGATTATTTTATGAATTTTGTTTGTTTGTATAAGTATATGAATAGTGCCCATTTTACACCTCTTCAAGTGAAATTATTTGGAATATTATTGTAGTGTTTATTTAGCAAAGCATGTAAATAAAAAAACTAAATTTTAAAGAACCAGCATGAAACATCTTTCATGTGACCATTTACGCACCTCTTATGTTAAGGGCTTAAAAAAGTGTATTTTTCTCGTGATTTACCAGTTTGGCCCTGCCATTGTCTTGTATTTTTATCATGTCAACTTATTTTTAGATTTATAATTAAACTGTTTTTTCCTCATTATTGTCTTCAAACTATAATTTTCAGTTGTCTTCTAAACTTAAATACTTTTGTAATTTATTTTGGTTACAAAAAATATAGCATTTCATATTGCTTGATGGAATACAACAAAGTAGATTGCTGATTATTATTATCACTTGCTGTTCACAAAATATCTCAATTTCAGTCAAACATTCTATTTCTTACTCACAACAGGTAGTAGAAGGTTTCATTGGGAATAGTTTTCATATCATAAATAGTTTATAACTGTATGTTTATCTTGTTATTTTTTTAATGATTTTTTCAGGGGAAGGTGAGGATGAACATGGACCTTTTTCAGAATTATTAGGAGATTCTTTGATGATTCTTCCAACAACTGTAAGTTTACAAAAATAATTTCCATATTCATTGTTTACTCTAGAATGACTGAAACGTTTATTAAATCACTTTTCTTTCCAAAAGGGTATCATGTGTTGGTTATATAGCATGGGTTGTGCGAGATCCTTCATGTATAATCCATATGGAGGAATCTTACTCGGTATTAAAATAAATCGATGTTTTTAGACATCTGTACCTAACAACTTATTTTTTAAAATCATTATTACTCTTAATTTTATAAATATTTAAAAGAAGGCTTATTGTAGGGGAGTGAGTGAAGTGTCTTCAAATATTAGACTATAAGAGTTTTTTCTCTTAACCTACCATTCAGTGGGTCATTATCTTAGGATTATTTTAAAGAAAGGCTGTTTTCTCCAAATCTCTTATCATTTCCATCAGTCATGAGCTATCCATCTTCTACCTTTGATATGTTTTCAAACTGTATCCCTAATCTCTTCTTGTTGATCCATTCTCAGCCTGTTTATAGATAAATTCAGGATTTTTATTTTTAAAACCCTTAACTATTTCCTGCTTTTGAGATAATTTGACCCCTGAAATATTATGTTATTTATGTCTTCCATGCATTCTTTTTCCTTCTGCATATCTTTTCCTGTTTGTTGTATATCTAAAAGGTATTCAGATCCTGATCTGTATTAATCTAAACTAGTTTCTATTTAAATGATTAAATGGTAAATGAAATTAAGCTTATAACATATGACTAAAAATTCAAAAGGTTAATAATGATCCTTAAAAATATTGTAAATGAGTTCATTGGTGAAAAACATTACAATTATTCTAATATTTTATACAGTATTTATTTTACATATTTATAGTCCAGCCACTTACAAATTTAATTGGAAAGTCATAAATTTGTTTCCTAACACATTTAATACCATCATCTGCCTTGAAATGAGATATCATGGTCTGGCAGCCTGTGTCCGTCAGAACAGGGTGGCAGACGTTTAAAATTGCCCAAAATTGCAAAAAAATAATGGGAAAGACTTGTTGAGTTTGAACTCAGTTTTTGGTGTATCCCTTTCTAACCATGAACCGAGTGGTTTGGCACTCAAAACCCGTTGGTTACATGCCAACAGACTGGTTTTTATATCCCTGGAAGCTGGCCAGAAATGTTTAAAAAAAAAATACTTATCAACCAATAATAATAATAATATAATATATATATAATAATAATAAATAATTGTAAAGGATACATATTTTACGAGTTATAAGTGAAATTATTATTATTATGAAAGAGTTAAAATTTTGAGGTTTTTCAAGTACTAAAAAAATCACACTAGGTTTTGAGGGTCGCAAACTTGTATTTTAAATACCCTTATGGGTCCTAACAACGTATTAAAAAATGGCAGATAAATATTTTTTTTTTTTTCACCTTTCAGGTCAGCTTCCAGCGATATAGAAACCAGTCTGGCAGCATGTTACCGACAGCTTTTGACTGCCAGACCACTAAATTCTTGGTTAGAAAGGGATACTCCAAAAAATGAGACCAAGAACATGTCTTTTCCATTATTTAAAAAAAAAAAAAAAAAAAAAAATATTTTTTGCAATTTTGGGCAATTGAAGCTCACGCCATACCCAGTTCTGATGGACACAGGCTGCCAGACCACAATATCTGATTTCAATGCAGATGATATTATAATGGGTTAGGAAACAAATTCATGTCTTTCCGATTAAATCTGCATCTAGCTGGCACCCAGTCTATTAGTATAGCGTTATGAGAACACTGGGTTGGATAAACATTTTTAAATCTTCCAAGAATTGTTTCTTTTTAAAAATTATGACATTAGTTTAGGCAGTGAATGGAAGCATGTCAGACTAACTGGATTCTTCTCCTTCTTGTGCCTCGTTGTTCTTCCAATGGTGAAGTAGCTCACTCTTACCTACTTTTTTCATTCAGGGATATATTCTCTAAACATTACATAATTATCCGACTTCACAAGCTCGGGAATTCGTTTTCATTAAAATATATAGGCCATTCTCCCTTACTAACCTTGATATAAAATCCTCTGGTTTTGAGCAAAATGCAACAACATGCTCTCTGTGGTATCCAGTGCTCCATGATTTTGGCATAGGGTTTCAACATCGCTTCTCTCATGTTTTCAAAATTAAGAAGCTCTGAATACTCCAATCCTAATGCAAATATGTAACAAGTATTCATGGAGAACCTGTTTTGCTGTCAATCTTGACTCAACAGTGAGGAATTATTTTCTCGGTGTACCTCCTTTAGAGTTTGGTTATCATCTGTTCCACTCCTCCATCACGTCCTCATTTACTAAATTCTTCCACCTAGTAGGGTAGGTGTTCTCTCTTAATTTAAACTACTCTTGATAGTTCTAGTGATAACATCTTATCACAATTATCCTAATTTATTTATTTATTTTTATTTATAATTTAGTGCTACAGTCCTAGTCGGAGCTTGGCTTCACTAAGTACAGACAGCCACTCCTGTTTATCTTCTGCCTTCCTCCTCCAACCATTCACACCCACTTTTCGTTTTCGTAGGTCATGTTGAACGTTGTCCAGCCATCTCAGCCTTGGTCTTCCTCTCAATCTTTTTCCTCCCGGCCTACCGTTCATCATCTTTTTTGGAAGTCTATCTTCCGTCATCCTTATCACTTGGCCGAGCCACCTTAATCTGCCTACTTTGACTATTAAAATGATGCTGGGTTCACCAAAAAATTGTTCCAGCTTCAGGTTGGTTCTTATTTTCCATTTCCCGTGGTTATTCACCGGACATGGAGATTTTTCTGAGGACCTTCCTTTCCCAAATCCTCAGCAACCTCTCATTCTCTTGGGTCAGCACCCAGCACTCGCTTCCATAAGTCACAACTGGTCTTATAACCGTTTTGTAGACCGCAATTTGGCAGATCGAGACATTTCTCGAGACCTCATAAATTTAGTTAGGGCAAAAAGGCATTTGCTGCCAGCCGCTATTCTTGCTTTGATCTCTAATTTCATATAATTTTTTTAAACTCTTCCAACACTCCTGAAAGTGCAGGAAATGACCGTGCTGTGTTGACTACGTCATCCGCATAAGTCATGTGTTGGGTGAGTCTGTTATAAATATCTCCTCCGGGATACTTCTATATAGTTCTAATCTCTTTCAAGGACCAGATTGAATATTATGGGCGACAGATGATCACCTTGTCTTAGGCCGCCAGTCACTTCGAATTCTTTTGATAATGTTCCACCAACCCTTACCTGAAACTTAGTTTCTTTCCAGGTCATTTCAAGCAATCTCACTAACTTTGATGGAACACCTAGAGATCTAATATCCTTTGCCACCTTTCCCCTATTTACTGAGTCATACGCTTGCTTGAAATCTACAAAAAAGTGATGTAGACTTATATTATGCTCATAACTTTTTTCCAACATCTGCCTTAGAGAGAATATTAAGTCCGTTGTGGACCTTCCTTGTCTAAAATCGCACTGATAATCTCCTAAGGCTCTCTCAGCCCACCTTACCAATCTCTGTTTGATTGCGATAGACAACAGCTTATATACAGTTGACAGGAGCGCTATTCCACGGTAGTTTTCGCATGCCATTCTATCGCCTTTCTTATAGATCGGGCAAAGGATAGCTTTACACCAGTCTTTTGGCATACTTCCTTGAATCCATATATCCCATATTAATTTGTATATATGCGTGGTTATTGCCGGTCCTCCATATTTAAGAAATTCAGCCAGAATTTCATCAAGACTTGAGGATTTATGATTTTTCAGGGAACCAATTATCTCTACTATTTCTTCCTGATCTGGTGGTACCTCCTCCTCATCAACTCCCTCCTCATTCCATCCTTCCTGCGGCTCTTCTGTATATCTACCTCTATCCTGAATACACGAATATTCGAAATATTCAACCCACCTATCTAAAATATCCTTTTTATTTCCTAATATGTTTCTTTCTTTGTCTTTATAAAATGCTGGCCTTGGTGCATATCCTGTCCTTATGCCTTTAACACCCCAATGAAATTTCCAATTGTTCTTCATATTGAATTCCTCCTGTATCATCTCAAGTTTCTCTCTCTCTTTAGTGCTCTTTTTTTCTCTACACACCTTTTTTACGATCAATCCCTTTCTTTTATAGTCTTCTGTAGTAGCTCTTGTTTCCCTTTGTAGCACTTTTATTCTAGCACAATTCCTTGCTCTAATTGCTTCTTCACATTCTGCGTCAAACCAATCATTTCTCATTTTCTGCTGTCTTTCTCCCAGCACCTCAGTTGCTACACTTTTCAATGTATCATTAAATGCATCCCAATTTTCTTCTATTGATTCTGTATTCTCCATGTTCTCCAACTTTTCCTCAATTTTCCTCGAAAACAAATCATGGGTCTCCTCATCTTGCAGTTTTTCTCGATTAAAGATCATTTTTTCTCTCCCCGTGGGCTCTTGGGTATGTAGCTATTTTCAATTTATACCTAGCCTTAACCAGAAAGTGATCTGATTCACAACAAGCACCTCTGAAGCTACGTATATCTTTTATATCTGTTGCGTGTCTACTATCCACTAATATATGATCAATTTGATTACGGATCCTGCCATCTGGAGATACCCAAGTCTCCTTGTGAATATCCTTGTGAGGGAAAAAGGTGTAACTCACCCTCATTCCCCTTGGTGCAGCAAAGAACTAGACGTATCCCATTATCACTGGAAACATCGTGTTTGCTATGTCTTCCTATAACTGGATGGAAAACACTCTCCTTACTGATTTTCGCGTTCTGATCTCCTAAAACCACTTTCACATCATACTTTGGGATTTTATCCACCACTCTCTCGAGTGTTCCATAAAATTCATCTTTCTCATCCTCTGGTATGTTTTCTGTTAGGGCATGTACACTGACCATTGATACATTGAATAACCTTCCTTTCAATCTTATCCTACAAATTCTCTCATTAACTGCTTCGTAATCAATCACTGAATTTCTTAATGCATCTCTTACCATAAAACCAGTACCTAACATATTAGTTTTGCTGCCACTGTTGAATATAGTGTAATCCTGAAGTGTCACTATTCCATCTCATTTCCTTGTAGAGCTACAATATCCATTTTATATTTCATCAGCTCTTGTTCTAACATTCCACTTCTTCCGGGTTGAAATATACTTCTCACGTTCCAAGTTCCAATTTGTAATAGTCCATTTCCTAGCGTAGGTCTTAACCTTAAAACAGTCCGGCTATTTTTCCTTTGTGTGTTCGTAATAAAGAAGTTTAAAGGGAATGGGTTATCAGCCCCCCGATTCAGGTGGAGGGGCTGCCTCCTCAGAGCATCCTGACAAACTCCCCCGTCCGGAGCAGCTACCTAGGGAAGGTGATCCTAGGGTGTGTATTGTAGTTGAACTTAGTCTGTAGAATGAGTGTGTATGTTGTGTGCTGTTCAGAGTGTCAGAGTTATTGTTCCCCCAACCTGGAGGACCAGAGGCTGTTTGCATTCTGATAACTGGGCAATGGGGTCTCCACTTCCCTACGCCATAATTATCCTAATAATCCAATAAAAACAAATCAGCAATAAGAAATGATGTCAATTAGATTTTTGTTGTATTGACATCATTTCCATCCTCAAATGGAATTTCAGAATGAGAAGTAGTTAAATTATTAATGACATTGATACAAAGGCTCTTAAAAAATAATGTAGAAAGGATAAGTAGTGTAAGCTTTAACAGTCAAATAATCCTATTGTAATCACCCCTGAATTAACTGATAAATGCGTAAGGCAAGGAGACTAATAGTGTTAGCTCTTGCCATGTAGTTTTTTCTTTTGATGGGATTCAGTAAATGAGGTGAGACATTCAAACATTGGGTGTTTGAAGTATTGACTTTGAGCCTACAGGTTCATTCAGTTTTACTATTATTTTTAATTTGTAAAGACCTTTACAAATATCTATAGAAACAATTTTATAGGAAATTTGAATAGTATCTAAATTGTTTAAATGGGTGTATAAAGTTGTTAGGTTTGTTTTACTATTATTATTAATTTGTAAGGACCTTTACACATTTGTTCAAAAAATACTCTTAATGTGTTTGAAACAATCTAATTTTTACTTTTATTTTTTTAGTATATTCTTATATTTGAATTAAATTGGATTATCTTCTCATCTATAAATATATTTTGATTTTCCAGTCTTTAACACCTAATGGACTTCTTAGTTCTATAAAAAAGAATGTAATCAAAGGGCGTTACACTCCTCCGACTTCTATGTTTGATAATGTTTATGGAACTAAAAGTGATAATAACTCATCTCTAAACACATCATTTGATGATGTTGGAGTGGTAAAGTATGTCAAATTTTATTTATTAAGTTCATTATCAGTTTTATCTTATGATTAATTAATTACTATCATTTTAAAAGTTTTTATGTTTCCATTTCCATTGAATTTCCACTTTCCCCAACCTGGCATACTATAATTTTTAATTTATCCACGATCTTAATCTGGGTTCATACTTGTAATCAATTGCTACCAATTTTATTCAATAGAAATGTGTGTGTATGTGTATATATATATATATATATATATATATATATATATATATATATATATATATATATATATATTGTTATGATATTCTTGAATCATTAATTTTTAATAAAATTATATATCAATAATTAATTGACTTAAACTCATTATTAGGGTTCTGTCAATATTCTTTTGAATTATGACTGGATCTATTTTTAAACAAGGTTCTGTGCATACTTTTTATATTTATATAAATTACAATATGAAACAATATTTAATTTTACCTTTGTTTAATCTAAATTCTAAAGTCCATTAAGGAGAGAACTTCTAAACACTTTCACTTATCTTGGTTCCATAGTCTTCTGACTCCTGACACTAGTTGCTCTAAGGTCCATAAACAACTCTCCACGTATTCTTCATTCTCTGTCCTAATACCAACTGCCCCTTATTCCTACCTGCCTCAAGGGCTGGTACTGCCTATCCAGGTATTGAAGGTTTCCTTAATCCCTGCTCCTACCTGGTTTGGACCCTTACTTCCAAAATTTGCTTTCTGGACTCAAATTGCAAATATCATTACAATATATATATATATATATATATATATATATATATATATATATATATATATATATATATATATATCTCAGATACCTGGCTTGACCTGTTTATCACTGACTCCCCCGATGAAATTCTTTCATCATCTCAGCACCCGGTTCCTTTTCTCTCCCTCCATGATCTAATCAAGATTTCGTATGATTTACCAACCAAATCTTTTGCCCCAACAGTTGTTTCCTTTCAAAATCTGGAAACCCTCCGTTCGAAGCGGAAATAACTTACCCTAGCTTTGATCCTACCAACTTCTTCTTTTCCTATGTGTCCTATGATGAAATACTCTCGGTCATTAAGAAATCTTGCACAAATGATTATGGACCTGATAATATTCCATTTAAACTCATCAAAGCATGCCTTCCCGCACTTATTCTTATCCTTCACCACATTTACAACCTTTCCCTTCAAAATTCGATATTTCCTCCCCAAGTGACTTCTGTCCAATTTCCCTCCTCTCCAACCTATCCAAACCACTGGAACGAATCGTTCAGTCCCAACTCTCAGTTTTCCTAGAAGAATGCTCCCTCCTTAGTCCAAATCAATCCGGTTTCCGCACCGGATACTCCACCCAATCTGCCCTCCTGAATATATCTCGACTTACTCTCCGCAATTGATCGCCATGAGAATACCATCCTTATCCTTTTAGATTTTTCAAAGGCTTTCGATGTTGACCACAACATCCTTCTATCCAAACTCCGAAACCTTTCCTTGTCCAAATCTGCCTTACTTAGGTTTAAATCTTTCCTTTCCGACCGATCACAGTATGTAGTCATTCCAAATAAACCTCCGTCCAAGACCCTACCTCTTTCCCGTGGTGTTCCTCAGGGATCTTCACTTTCGCCCACACTCTTTTCTGTTTACATTAATGATCTTCCCCTTTCCATCCATCACTGCCGGTATCACCTTTACGCAGATGATCTCCAAATCTATTTATCCTTTCCCAAATCTGACCTACTGCAAGCTACTAGAAAAATCCAGGAAGACTTGGATCGAATCTATAACTGGGCAGTGACGAACAAGTTGAATTTAAATACTGAAAAGACCAAAGCGCTTGTAATAGGTTCGAGTTACCTCCTGAAAACCATATCTCCTATTCCCACCATTTTCCTGAGCAGTGATCCTTCTAAAATTCTACCCCTCAGTCAAAAATCTCGGAGTCATTTTCGACCAAACCCTATCCTGGAAAAACCACGTATCTGAAATTTCTCGTCGCACCATCCCAGTCCTAAAACGTCTCAATCTTCTTCCTTTCGAAACCCGCAAATTACTAGTAACTTCCCTTATCTTCCCCCACTTCCTCTATTGCTATTGTATGGGGGTGTTTATGGTGATCTCGACGCCAGACTCAAAAGACTGTTTAACTGTTGCATTT
Source organism: Euschistus heros (assembly GCA_003667255.2). NCBI lineage: Eukaryota > Metazoa > Arthropoda > Insecta > Hemiptera > Pentatomidae > Euschistus > Euschistus heros. The sequence goes on from RCWM02000060.1 coordinate 1,930,897, forward strand.
GTTATATTTTCGGGATCCCCAGGAACGCCCATGTTTCACAATTTTACGCGGAGTTAAAGTGGCTCTTTCCTTCCTACCGTCGCCAGTATTTTCTGGCATCCTTTCTCTACCAAACAGTGAAATCCCAACGCCTACTTTACATTTCTCAACTCCTTCAGCTCAAATCCTCCATTCTTACCCGCCAAACCCGTTCCTGCCCATCAGATTTGTACAGTTCTGCTCATTGCTCCGCTGCCTTCGACAGATTGTTCCTAATCCGATCCTCGTCCTTATGGAACTCCATCCCTCACTCCATTCACCACTCAAACACCCTTTCCACTTTCAAATATCACTTATTTAACTACCTTCTGTCCATTCAGATCCATGAAAACTGTCATTAGTCACTCAATAGTTATATAAAATATAAAAGCTTATGTACACGAAATTTGATTGTTTTTACACAAAATGAATCAAAATATTTCTGTTTCCTTTTGTCAATATTTTTAAGCTTAATTTTTATTTGTTATCATTATTAATTACCATTTTATTATATTTAATAATATTTCATAACCATCTTGAGGCTCTGATGGCCCCTGATTGTACATTATTTTTTATTCTTAAGGGACTTAAGGTCCCAGAATAAATAAAGAACTTTTTTTTTTTATTATTATATATATATATATATATATATATATATATATTTTTTTTTTTTTTTTTTTTTACAACCTTAAATCATTTGCCAAAACCCTATAAGTTTGACCACCAGTATTCTCTATCTTCTCAGTCTCCAACCAGCAAACCTCTCGCTGCCATCACTTCTTCCCCTCCCCCCCTTGCTGCAACCATGTTTTCCTTGAGTGACCTCTCCTCTGTCCCTCTTCCAAGAAATAGTTTAATAGTTTCCT